>PVKN010042011.1:0-10458 GCA_004027915.1 Capromys pilorides
GTTCAAACACCCGTTGAAGTAATTACACTATATATATCTTCTCTATATAAGTCTTATAGCTTGTCTAAGAGGTTGTAAACATTCCTAAAAAAGTTCTTCAATGACATTTGAAATTGTTTTATCTTGAAGATTATAAGGGGAAAGATAAATATACCACACTCTCCTGCGCTATGATAAATAATCCAGTGTGGCTTGGGCTCACCCATCAAGACTGATGCTGGACCTGACTCTGATAGGTGCCCTCACACCTAGCCACTCTGCCCTGTCGAATTGTCACAGCCTGCGGGTATGAGATTCAGCTTGGAGGAGGGCAGCTACACTTCCAGGAGGTTGCGTGTGACTCTCACCCTCTTAGATTGTCTATCTGCAGTGGCACATCTGCCAGTGCTCTCTGTCTGTTATTACGGAAGGCTGCTGGCCTCTTTGCTGGGTATCCCGATTGTGGTGACTTCCTTCTGTAGTGTCCAGATAAATAGATTCTCTTGATTTATCAGGTAATGTCTCTGGTCTCTCACTCAATTTGATCTTACTATTGACATTGGCCAACACAGTGGGTATGGATCTTTTAATCAAATGGGTTGTTTAAATACATTTTCCAAAATTGAATGATTCTTATATTGCTAGATTACATCCTACTAGATTATGACATTTTAATTTTTTTCATATACTACTAAAACCAAATAAAAGTAGGAATTAATTACGTCATAAAATTTACTTTTTATTTTTATTTATTTTTATTTTTTTGTCTTTTTGAGATAGGGTCTTGCTATGCAGTTCAAGCTGGCCTTGAGCTCGCTTTTGTAGCCCCGGCTGGTCTCGAACTCATACCAATCCTCCTGCCTCAGTCTCATAAGTTCTGGGATTACAGGTATGCACCACCACACCCGGCCCTACATCACAATTTAGTGTGGAAAGATGAACTTCTAAAATTGATATGTTGCAGAAATGGATAACATGTAGAAAGAATGCAACTGGATTCCTCTTTTACACTTTATACCATAGAACTCTACAAATGTGTCAATAGTAAAATGTAAGCAATGACACGAGGCATTAAAAGAATAAGAAAAAAATATTTGCAACTTTTCTTACAACTTTGAAGTAGAACTATCCTTTCTAAACCAGCTCTCAAAATCTAGAAGACAAAAATTTCAAAAATTGTTGAAGTAACCTACACAAAAAATGGAAAATTTGTCCATGGTAAAAGTCACCACAATCAGACTTAAAGACAAATGATAAACTGGGGTAAAGTATTTGAACTTCCTAACAGGAGCAATCCTCTCACATCCCCTGTATCACTCTCCCAATAGTTTAAAAACCCTAGGAAATAGAAAAGGTTTTTAACAATCTAAAAGAAAATCTAGAGTCCACAGCAAAGGAACTACCAGGAGTCCTAAGCTGTGAGAAAGTGTGGAACTTTAATCATAACAAGAGAAACGCACACTATGCCCACGTGCCACGTTAGCTAAGCTCCTGGAGGAAGCCAGAGATGAAGCCTGTCTAACGTAGGTGTAGAAAATGGAGCAAACTCCATAAGAGACAACGTGGCCACATGTAGCAAAATGGCACTTCGCATCCCGCTTCTGCCATTTTTCTCTACAAACACACCTGCTTGAGTATAAAGTGCTGTATTTACAAAATATTCATGATGTTATTATTATAGAAAAAACCGTTGTGTGTTCACGGCTTGAATTTGCTATGTAGCCGAGACTGGCCTCAACCCTCCTGCCTCAACCTTCAGAGTGCAGGGAGTTCAGACCTGTGCTGCCACACCCAGCTTATTGTAGGAAATTTGGATCATGGAAAAAGGTCCAAGTGTATATCAAAAAAGAGTTGCTGAAATACAAAGTTGCCATGACAATTAGTGAACCTTTCCTCCTAGTGATGGAGAAAGCTCTTGAGGATGCGCTGTGAGGTAAAGAATAACCAAGGTGAAGAGGAAGGATATCATATGCTACCCATAATGCTAGTGATCAAATATGGAGTACTCACTGCCACCAGTGGCTCTCAAAATCATTGTCACCGCAGTGGTTCTTGTGACCACGGGACCCTCCAATCTTTCAGGGGTTCATAATTTAAATTATTTTATGATAGCATTAGAATCCTATTTGCTCATGAGTCTTGATGGCACAGATCTAGTTCCAGCTACTGAGAAGGCTGAGGCTAGGGAATCATAAAAGAAGACCTTTCGCCAGTAACCCACTGCAATTATGGAAAATTTGACTATGTATACAACTACCTTCTCTTAGATCAAAGAGAAGAAATCTATTGTACTAATAACCATTAGAAAATTTATCATGTCTACATCCTGTGCCCTGTATAACTACAATGAGGACAACAATATGCATTGTATCAATTATTTGGCATGTACTACTAACGTGCTTTGAAACTGTCCCATTGTAATTTCTTATTAAAAGTAATAAAAAATTTTAAAAAATAAAGGAAGACTTTCATTACTTCAAAATAATCTAGCTGACATTTCTGTCACTTATGTCTGTGTCACTATCAATGGCATTGAGGTCAGGTTGTGAAGAAATGAATAGGCACTACCAGGCAGGTCTGAGGAGACAGACCACAATTACACACTTTTTAAGGCTTGTCCTTCCCACAAAGAAATTTGCAAAAAGAAAATGAAGATACAAAGTCTAGTCCAAAAATGTCAGAATTAAGCTACTTTTTCAGATTCTTTATAATAAGACGGGCAGTTAATATAAGTCCTAGGTCACAATAAGTAAAAGTTTAAATAGGCATGTTCTGTTAAACAGGTAAATATAGACCTACGAATTACAGGCTTTGTGGTCTTTGCTATATGGAGCTGGCCACCAGATGCTTGGTCTCAAGGGAAGCTGAATAAGCCACTTCTACTATTAAGACACTTCAAGAGCATATGGCGTTTGCTGTTTATAAAATGTTTTTCCCTTGCGTAAAATGTTTTTGAATCAGTGGTCTCCAGGGCACACATATTAAGCTGTTTTTTCCTGGCGTAGAATTTCATCTGCACAAACTAACCACATTTTCTCCTGAGAGTCTCCATCTGACTAATGAAGCGCAGCTCTGGGGTTATGATTTAGGGGAGTATCTGCCACTTGGAAGGCACGGTGCTGACTGGATTCAGACTGATTATAAACAAGCTGTCATAACTGTTGACAGCCACCCTTCTCTTTCATTCTCATTTTTACATTCAAAGATAATCTAGTTAACTGGAATGGAACTGTAATGAAACACTGTGTCCTACATTGTCTGCTTGGTTTATTCCTCAACACAAGGGCTCTGGCCATTAGTTTTTTGGATTGGGCTCAGACTTTCTTTAAGAGATAGCTCCAGTCTTCACAGCTTCCTGCCAGACCTGTCTATCAGCTCCTGTGTGTCACAGCTGGCCAGGGCCATCATGTATTTTGAGAAGATGCTATTTGCCCAGGGACTTTCTTTTTCCTTCCTGTTCATATTCGTAGAATTCAGCCATTCTTGTGGAATAATCCTTTGAGTAAATCTATCCAAATATGTATTTACTTGATATATCAGAAATAAAAGTGTATGCATTTGTAACTAATTTCAGTTG
This sequence comes from Capromys pilorides, assembly GCA_004027915.1. Taxonomy (NCBI): domain Eukaryota; kingdom Metazoa; phylum Chordata; class Mammalia; order Rodentia; family Capromyidae; genus Capromys; species Capromys pilorides. Next base: position 3,557 of record PVKN010042011.1, read on the forward strand.
TGTGCTTATTTGCAAAACAACGAAATAATTTCGAGAGTAAATATATTTCAAAATCAGTCATTATATATAATACTCTTAAATGGTATCTGAAAAACTTATTTACATTTAAAAAAATTTTTTTATTATTTTTTTTTTTTATCTTTTTGAGACAGGGTCTCACTATGCAGTCCAGGCTGGCCTTGAGCTCACTTTTGTACCCTAGGTTGGTCTCAAACTTGCACCAATCATCCTGACTCAGCCTCCCAAGTGCTAGGATTACAGGCATGCACCACCACACCCAGAAATTTTTTGATTTTTTTAAAGAGAGTGCACAATAGTATTAAAAGAAAAATTATAAGTGATACAGAATTTCACTAAACAGAATAATACAAATTTCACAGTGTTTGTTGTATTGCATAGTGCTGTCTTCACACGAGTTGCTCACATTACCAGGTATATGCATACAAAATTGGAAGAAGAAAAAAAGGAGAAAATATATAAGAAAGTAAGAAGATTTGATCCCTAGTGTGCCATGCTGGCGCTGCCCCTGGGGTTCACTGAGACATCAATTCGGACTAGGTGTGGTGGTGCGCACCTGTAATCTCAGCAGTTGGGAGGCTGAAAACAGGAGGATCACTACAAGGCTGATCTCCATATTAAGACCCTGTAGACCTCTACTAAATGTATAAAAATAATTTTTTTAAAAGAAATTAAGAAGAAGGAAAAAAGAAAAAGAATTGAAAAAAGAAGGCAAAACAAATTAAGAATTAACCACCTAAATGAAATGGGCATAATAAATACAAAAGATAGAGGTTTCCTAAAACTAGTACCTGCTCAGTTCCTTGAATGCCTACCATGATTACAGTATTGCAAAGGTCTCAGGATCTGATCTCAGACTTAAATACCATATCAGTCTGCAGCAACCATTTATAGTTCCTCCGTGGAATCTAGGATGTTGCATGTTTTATAAAATTTATTTCTAGACATTATCCTAGAAAAGGAACATGTCACCAGAACTACCACTGCATTTTGAGTGTTCCTCAGAATGGCTAATTCAGGATTGATTTATCATCTGTGACCCAAACTGGAAATTTCTGAAGGCAGCTGATGTTTGCTTGAGGCAATTTAATTCCCATGATGCAGATAAATATCTCACAAAGGAGGCCCAGGGAGATAGCTCAGTAGAATAAGCGCTTGCCTGGCAAGCACAGTGTCCTGAGTTCAATACCCAGTATTGAAAAAAAAAAAAAAAAAAAAAGATAAAGGGTTCAAGTCAACTGCTGGGAATCTAAAAGATGCAAGAATACAAAAAGAAATAACCCAAACAAAGTCCTCAGTTGTGTTAAAGTGTATGAAATGTCTTTTCTGGAATGCTATCCTGAAGTTCTCATGCATATAGTTTATTTCTGACTTTGCGTATCACTTCCCAGCATGTTTCCTGTCAATTCTCCACATCACACAGATACGGCAATCCAAGGTTGCTTTTCATTCCAAGCCTCCCTTACGCATCAATAAGCTGAAGGTAGAAAGTTTGGCACAACTCAGGCACATCAATAAGTGAAATAAGAACAGCTGAGTTAGCTTAATGATGTGTTTCTGCTGTTCGGGTAAGAATGAAATGCATACGTGTGAACTACAAGATATGAATTGTGTCATTTAAGGAATTCTACATAGGAAAGCAATACTCTTACTTTTGCGTTTAAGACTAGCTGGCACAAGATAAAGATGAGTGGTAATGTTGGTGTTCATAATTTCAAATCTTAGTTTTCCTTTACTTTCTAGGACATCATGTATAAAATTAAAAATGTACCAGTAAAGTTGAGAGACAGCTCTTGAGAGGCTGAACAGGTGGATTACTACAAGTCCGATCTAGTAGTGAGATCCTGTAGACCCTGTAGACCCTTCCCCATAACACCCCCCCAAAAAAAAAGTTGAGAGAGACTCAGAAAAAAGGAAAATATTATATATCTGATACCTTTAATAGCACTTGTTTCTACCTTTCGAATAAAGAATCCTGCACTGGTGTTTTGCACCTAGCCCACAAACGACATGACCTTTGATATAATGATGAATCAGACAGCATCCTTTGAAATTCAAAAAATTCAATATCTTTGTGAATGCCCAACATATATAAAGATTATATTGTTCATTCATTTTGTTAAAGCAACTAGCCTCTAAATACTTGGGAAGAACCTCAGATCTTCAAGATCTGCTTATCAACTGTCGATTGTCTTTAGGTCATTCACAGTTTTAGGACCAGAAGGCTCCATAGGTGTTTGGCTTTCCACAGGGGCTCAGGCGCACCTCATCACAAGCGTGTAGGGTGCTCAATGACCTTTAGGGAGGATCAGGTGGTTCCTCTGTTCTTCACACAGGGGAAGGAAAGACCTGCTTGTAAAACATAGCAAATGTTTCCTGGATTGGAGCCAATTTATTTTTGATCTTCATTTGATCTTTATTTTGACTAATCCTTTTCTCTTTGTGTGATTTTCTTTTGTTGAGATGCCAAAATTCTGCCAACCTGTTTCCTTTCTCAAAAAACCCCTCATTTCTCTTCAGTTTAATTTACTATTCCAACTCATTTGCCAAAAGTAAATTAAATTCCCTCTGCCCCAACGCCAACCCCTGCCCCATTTAGAAGCTTATCTTGTGAAATGTCTTGCCAGTGAGCTCATCTGCATGCTCACTGGAACTTTATACCTTGTAAGGCCAATTAATATGTTGGTATATATGGCTGTGCTATTAGGGGAAGGGGACAGGATTTTCCATTCCATTATTCATCCTCACAGATAAGAGAATGACATAAGTGACATTGCATTTTCACGTTTCTGTGGCCAACTACACAGATAATACTAACAACTCATTCAGCTTCCACTTGAATTGCTTCAAGAAAAGGTGTCTTCATTTTAATTCATTTGTAAGATATGAGGACTTGGTTGGTTTGCTTCACAAGCTACTTCAAGGACTCTGTCTAACATATCTGGCATTTTGGAAATTTGCGTGTTCTCCTTGTCACACATAATCTACCAACAAGCTTAATGTCCTCTTGCAAAGCTTCACCAAACTCTACACATGTGAAAAGAAAACTTCTTTTTCCAGATGTAACTTTTCAGAGGTTTGGGCAGAACAATTTGAAGCAACAATTAGCACTTGTTAGCTCAGCATTTTCAGCATGCCAGATTTGCTTTTAAAAACCTTCCTTTGAGCCTGAGTTTGCAAGAGGTTCAGATCTCCTGAGTTTCGCTTTGAGTGTCAAGTTCAAACAGAACTGAAAAGAAACTCAAAGCAAAATTCACTTTGGACCCTTTGAGCCTCACCTGGCTTCTATCTGAAAGAACTCCCCAATGTTCCCTTGACACATAGCCCAGATTAGCATGCAATTCAAATGAAATCTAATTCAGCATCGATGAAAGATTTGCAAACCTCCATGAAATGGGCTGTGAACCTCGGGTGACCCTGAGGTATCTTGGGAAGTTTACCAAAGTTTCCAATATACTCATCAAGACTGTTAAGAACTAGGTGAAGAATCTACATGTTATATTTGAAAGTTTAAGCCACCTCCAGGAAATCTAGGAATCACCTACAATTGGCCCCAAGATATGAAGCATTCTCTCCTTTGTAAAGTTACTGTTTTTCATCTCTGCATACTCTTTTAAAGAGGAAAGATTCTGGCTAATGGAATGTGAAGGCAGTGGGCTTCCATCATATGCTCTTTTCGTCTCATCAATGCATACAATGAAAGCCACAAGCCCATTGCTGAGTATTTGCTATAAAATGGCCCTGGGAATCTACAGCTCTTATGGTAAACAGTTGAGATAATCCAATATCTTTGCCCAACACAATGGGTTGGAACAACCTGTCATATAAGACAAACTTCCACTTTTCTAATGAAGATAACACTGTGTTTATTGTTTTCTTCATTCTTAGGCGGTTTCTCCGGGTCTCCTCTCTGTCCTCCCCTCCACCCTTTCCTCTCACCACAAAGCCCTACTTGTGTCCTCTGATAATCCTCATCCACTCTCTCTTCTCTAACCACTTACCATGGTGCCCTTCCAGCCACTTCTCTGCTCCTGGATTCTACCTCGCCTGCCCCCTCCACTTTTCTTCATCTGCCTCTTTTCTGAAACTCTCTCACATGACTTTCTCCATTGTTTCTGACCACACCTGCTCCCTGTCAGTGTTGGGAAGGTTCTTGGGCTCCCCTTCCACCATTCCTGTGCCTGGCTGCACAACTCCAGTCTTGCACCCCTTGTTCTCCAGATGGGCATCCTGGAAATTTCTCATTTTGTTTCCAATAAAATAGCCCTACTGATAGCAGTAGTAAGGCTGTCCTTGGGGCCTGGCAGAGGAAACACTTCATCAAAACTATAGATGAAAGCATGACTTCACTTTATCAACTCAAGAGGAAGCTGCATAATATACACTAGGATGGTAGGAATGGTGCTTTGTACCTAACATCCCAGCACTCTGGTAGCTTTAGGCGGGAAGATCAAAAGTTTAAGCCCATCTTGGACAATTTAGCGATTTAGCAAGGCCCTGTTTCAAAATAAAAACAGTTTTCAAAGAGCAGGGGACTCAGTGCAAAAGCCCTGGGTTCAATTCTAAGTACCACTAAACACAATGGAAAAGGCATAGGTTTGGGAGTCGGCTGACTTAGGTTTGCATAGCATCTCTATCTCCATGATTTTGGACAGCTGGAGGAACCTTCTGGAGCTCCAGTTCCTTTACCAGTGATATAGGAACAGCAGCATTTATCAGAGTGTTCAAGATGTAACTCAAATAATGTATCACAGGGACTCAATATTTTACCTTTAAGAATTTATTGAGTTCTATCTTTGTTTCTACTATTTTTACTCTTTAAAATAAAATTTTAAAAAAGAATTCATTGAGAAGATTTTTGTACTCTATGTGGCAGGGTGATTTTGTGCAAAATTGGAAAACTGCTTGGTTTTAACCTGTTCAATCACTTCAGTGATGTGGAATTTCTTTCTTTTGGCCACTAAGGCTCAAAGGACACCAGACTCTCAATTTCTCATTTGAGATATACAGTCCAAAGTGTTCATTCCACTAGGGCCAAGATGACCCATGCTATCAACTTTATTTTAATTAGAGTATTTATCTAGTGAGCAAGAGTTTTACTACCAAAATAGGCAATACATGAAGAGAGAGAGTGTTGGTTGCCCTTATTTGGGCCTCATGTATAGCACTCAGTGAATTTTTGTTAAAGGAATGAGTTAATCTCATGATTAATCAACAGCTGAAGTATATAACCAAAGAAACAAAGCTGACCTAGGTATAATGGGGAAGAAGCAAGCTGGAAAAATGACAATGCCCTCTGGGAAGTATATTCTACAAAAACACAAGGGCAGAAAGATAATCTGATTAGTGTCAGAAGTAGTGATTTGTAGCAATATTTCTTGACTCAAAATACAGTCACTCAATGGACTCACTGTGAGTTGAAAATATTGTAACTAAAAACTACTTAATATTCCATCTGAACCATATAATGCACAAGACAGTATTAGTTGTTTATCTTGATGACCGTATGGTCAACTGGGAGCTCCAGATCTCGATGGACTGCTGCCCACTATCTCAAGGGAGTGTTGTCCCTCACATGGCTAGTCTGAAAGAAGATCCATATCCAAAATTTCAAATATATAACTTTGAAGTCACTGTAAAGTGTAAAACACCGCAGTTAACCATTGTAAGTTAGGCACCATTTGCATTTCAGATTTATAAGTCATCTTAGAATTATTTAAAGGGAAATAAATAATGAAGCAACAAGGTCAGCATGGAAGGTTAAGAGTAAAGGAATGGAAAGAAGATAGGAGAAAAGAAAGTAAGAGTCAGATGATACGGAAAGGAACAGACATGCAAGGTAAAAATGGGAAAAGGAGATAAGAGCAGGAAAGTGAAAGGATGTGGAGGAAAGAAATTTCCTAGAGTTTGGAAGGAATCTCAACTATTCTCCATTAGTCTTACACAACACAACAGGTCATTCATTCATTAACATATCCCAGTTCCTCAGTGTAGCCATCCAGGTATCTTTGAGGTTTTTAACTTTGGGCAGAAACGGCCCCTGTGTCAAAAGATACCTCTGAAGTAAATATGAGGGATGTTTCCTTATAACCACAGATTTGTAAGAGTGAAATTCAAAGAAAAAGGAAAGTGAAAGTATTGTTTTGTTTTAAAGTTTGTCCTGAGATCATTAACCCAGTCATGATTTATTATTCCCAACAAGGAAAATTAGGGCTATCTCTGTCATGTGTCAAGATCTTATTGTGGATTTCTCTATGTTATGCATTTTACCTCTTGCTTTGTTAAAAAATATTAATGTCAGTGACATAAGATGTGGAAAAACAGTAGTTATCACCACAAAGTAAAGTAGAACACCAGCGTGTCAATCCTACAGGGTACACTTGATGGATATCATTTAAAGTTTTACCTGCTCTACCAATAAACTGTTAACTGGTAGGTAAGACCAACAAACTAGAACAAATACTAGATCCTAATTTGGTACCAAACTTAAAGTTAGTCCCTACCAAGTTTACAAGTGTCACCTGCAACATATATGGGGGCGGGTTTGAGAAGTACTACGTTTCATAATAGAGGGTAAAATCCAGGACACCATCAGCCCTACAAGGGGCTGGGATAGTATAAGCTCAGCAGAGACTTCAGAGAAAATAATGGGAGGGCAATCCTGAATCAGCTTTTGGATAAACTGGGGACAAAGCTCTTAGTACTACTGCTCTTATTACTGCTGCCTGAAAGGCAGTGTTGTCCTGAGATGACCATTGTTACGTATCATGAATGCTCAATGACAATGATGATAATAATAATAATAATAATAATAATAGTTGATATTTGCTGAGTATTTGCTAGAGACTGGAAGCTATTTAAAGCATTTCACAGCACTTAATGTA
>PVKN010042012.1:0-10451 GCA_004027915.1 Capromys pilorides
TCTGGAAAGGGCTAAGATTACAATTAAGTGTCTCCAAGTTCCTGCCTTTATCTTGACCCAAGTTAGAGGTGAGTGACCAAAATGAAAGGATCATGTTCTCACTTCAGGAAAGTAACCTGAACTGTCACTCTGTAATATCCGTGTGTGCCTGTCCTTGCTCTTTGTATTTCAGTGACATTTCAGGGTTAAAGACTTTTTCTGGCTTTGCAGATTTCACTACCCTTCCTCTTAGTTGTTTGTTGCCAACCATGGTCAACCCCAGCGTGCTCTGCGAGGCTGCTGCTGATGGCAAGCCCCTGGGCCCCGCGTCTCTTTTGAGCTGTATGCAGACAAAGCTCCAAAGACAGCAGAAAACTTTCATACTCTGAGCACTGGAGGGAAAGAATTTGGTTAGAAGAGTTTCTGCTTTCACAGAATTACTCCAGGACTTATGTGCCAGGGTGGTGACTTCATATGCCACAATGGCACTGGTGGCAGGTCCATCTACAGGGAGAAATTTGATGATGAGACATTCACCCTGAAGCACACAGGCCCGGGCATCTTGTCCATGGCAAATGCTGGGCCAAACACAAACGGGTCTCAGTTTTTCATCTATACACTGCCAAGACCGAGTGGCTGGACAGTAGGCACGTGGTCCTCAGGAAGGTGAAAGAGGGCACAAACACGGCAGAGGCCTGGAGCGCTTCAGGTCCAGCAATGGTCGGACTAGCAAGAAGATCGCCACCACCCACTGTGGACAGCTCTAATGTGTGTGGCTTGTGTGAATGGCCACCGCCAGACCAGACCATTTCTCCAGCTCAGGAGAGCGCCCTGCGCCCTACCTGCTCAAAACGCCCCATCATCTCTGCTCTGATTGCAGCTCTTTGGGTTCTATGCTTTCCTTTCTCTCTTCCAAATGTACCTGGATTGCAGAGTTAAGTTTATGGTTATGAATAAAACTAAATAATGGTTAAAACAAAACAAAAAACCACCACTTTTTCTGCAACATGGAGTATCTTTTCTGATGCCGTGACCATGCTCTTGTCATTATGCCTTTTTCTGAGGCTCAGATTCTTCCTCCTCTCCCCCAAATTTCTCACACAAGTGAATAACCTAACTGGAAGAAATCTATGAAACCACTTGGTATGTCGTCATCGAGCTTGGCTCCAGGCACTGGAGGTTGGCACCTCCCTGTAACTCGGCCTGCTCCTCTGGAACGGAACGCGGCGTCTGCTCCCTACGTGCAGCACAGGGCGTCACTAGCGCCGGAAGGCCGGACTGTGGAGCTGTCGCCCGTTCTACCTTGGAGATAAGTTCGAAAACTATAATGACTGGGTATTTGACCAATCAGAAAGATGAAATAAACATAGACTTAACCTCAAAGTATTCTCAAAAACAGAGACAGCAATATGTAAAAATTACCCTATGATTTGGGCATTTTTACACTATAATTAAGGCATTTTTAAGGTTTAGAAGTGGCAGAAGGTGGTCCATTTAAAGAGATTAGTAGTTTGTGTTCACTTTTTTCATTTTATCAGTACGTTTTCAGAAGTACATAATGATCACATTTGTCAGATTCTGTACCTGCACACGATATATATTTTCATTCTCTTTCTCCCATTCCTCTCCCATCTCTTCGACCCCTGTCCCTTATTTACAAAAGCTTTGTTTCCATCTTTTCATGTTCCTCCCTCCCCCACTTTAATATTTTCTTCATTGTTCAAAGTATGATCAGGAATTTGTCAGAGAATGTAGGAGAGCATTCCATCCCGGAGTCAGGAAATACCGTGCAAAACCAGAGGCTTCCAAGGCACAAGGGGTGCAGTTGTTTTGGGTTCTACGGCATGGCTAAGCGCACAGCTACAATTCCCTGACTGCTAACACTATGAAGATCTAAAACGTACCAGATTTAAAAAATGAATAATCCGAAAGTATAGCTTTACATCGTATACATCTATTGTATATAATACACAGAAATGCAGTATAATGAATATATAATATAGAGCAGTCTTAAAATGTGTTTTATCCTTTAATTTGTAGGGCTGGCCAGATAGCTCAGTGGATTAAAGTGCCTGCTTGGGCAGGTGCGGGGACTGGAGTTCGATCCTCCGTGATCCTCCGTGATCCTCCGTGTGCTGTACCAGCTCCGTCCCCAGGGCATGCTGAGACAGCGATTGAGACTGGGCATAGTGGAGCGCGTTTGTAATCTCAGTGCTTGAGAGGCTGAAAACAGGAGAATCACTACGAGTCTGATTTGTATAGTGAAAAAGGAGAGAGAGAATAAGTTAATTTGTGAATTTGGTACAGGTGATCCTCCTGTTTTCAGCTCCCCCAGCACTGGAATTACAGGTGTGGGCCACCACACCCAGTGTCAGGGCCTGGCTCAGGGCACTTGGTGGAGGGAGGCATACCAGCATGTGGTGCCCAGGATCAAACCCGGGTCTCTTAGCTTGCCTAAGCAGGTGCTTACTCCACTGAGCAATCCCACCAAGCCCTTATCCTTGTTTGACGTCAAAGCTGAGGAAAACACTCCCATTTAAGAGAATTAAAGATTACTGAAACAGATTTGAGGAACATACTGACATAAACAGGTCCCATTCTCCTGAATAGTAGTTCTGATATGCTGCTCAAAAAAAAAAAGCATTGTATCAATTATTGGGAATGTACTACTAACGTATTTAGAAACTGTCACATTGTAATTTTTTATTAAAAGTAACAAAAGAATAAAACGAAAAAAAAAACAGGATGAGGGGCTGGCGAGATAGCTCAGCGGACTAAGTGCCTGCTTTGGTAAGCACAGGAATCAGGGTTCAACACCAGCCATGCCCCTGGGGTGTGCTGAGATGGCAACTGTTGACACTTATAAGCACTGGGGAGGCTGAAAACAGGAAGAACATCATGAGTCCGAGCTGCCTAGTAAGACCCTGTACCAAATATATAAACGGAAAATATTTTTTTAAAAAAACAGAACTAAAATACTTCATTTTTGGCAATGCTACGATACATTGCTCTTCCAAGGATTAGCTACTTTGAAAATATAGTGAACTTACTTTTCCTAAGAGTAGAATTAAGTTCCCTTCACTAACACAAGGACAGGTCCTATACATTCTACAAGAGGCTCTCGTGTCAACAACTAATGTAGCTTCACATTTTTACAGCCAAAGTATTATTTTTGTTGACACAGAAAGTACAGTATAAGACTTACAAATTGAGTATTTTCAAAATTGCCAAATATACAACTCTAAATCGGATAGAGAAAACTAGGACAGAAATTTGATCCAGGAGATTATGCTAAGAAGAATCAAAGAGGGGCTGGGGAGATTATTCTACTGAGCCATCTCCCCAGCCCCTCTTGGACTGAATAAACACTTGCCTGGCAAACACAAGGACCTGAGTTCAATCCCCTGTCCTGAAAAAAAAAAAAGCATCAAAGAGAGAAAGTAAAGAAATACAAAAGTAAAGAAGGAAATACACAAATTAGGGACAGGAAAGACAGAAGTGGGCACAGTGCTCTTAGATCCACTGCCATTAATCCATGAAATGCTTTTTAGTGTTTTAGCGAAAGCTTGACAAATTAGTAAAAACACAGGCTAGAAATTCAACAGCCATAATTTATAATGTCAGCACTACCATTCACTAATTTGTGACACTGGGTAGATTTTTCTTTCTTTTTTTTTTTCTTGTGGGAACGGGGTTCAAACTCAGGACCTTGCACTTGCCGGGCAGGCACTTAAGCCACGGAGCTCTCTCCCCAGTCCCAACACTGTGTAGATTTTGAGAGCTAGTTTCCTACTCATGAAAATTAAGGGGAAAAAAATCCTATGGAGCAGATTAAGAGGTAGTGGCATGAAAATGTCTACTATGAAAGGTGTCATAAGCACTCAGTGCTATTTCCTGTCATTAGTATAAATCAGCCTCAAATGCTATTCAATAGAAAAGTGCACACTCATGTGCGAGGTCTAGGGCAGGGTCAGCGCAGTCCATGAGGGCTCAGTCAGCATCAGCTTGCATGCCCATCAACAGAGGAATAAATGTGGTGCTTACGCATCATGGAGCGGTACCCTGCCATAAGCTTAAGTCATCTATAGAAAAATGTGTGCACCTCTGGACACCTCAGGAGTTTAATTATCACATGATTTCTCTTACATGACCAACCCAAAATATCAATAAAGAGCAAAATGAAACAGATAATGAAACATCATCCTCAAATGGGAAAGGGACCAAGAGATGGAGAGGGCAGAAGGGAAGATTTACAGTGCGTTACAGACATGCACCGACTCCATGAAGAACGTACTGCATACATGTACTAATAAAAATACATAGAAACTAAAAGCACTCAGCTGTAAGGCTAGATTTAAATGAGCCTTGGCTGTTTCTGTGCAGTGAATTAGCACAAACCACTTTATCTTTTCTGTGCTTCAGTCTCCATATCAGTAATAAGGCTACATAGTGATGAAAGAAAGCTACAAGATTTAAATGAATAGTCAAAGGTCTTACAAATAACATAACTAAAACATAAGTTGAATCACTGTAGTATTTATGAAGTTACATTTCACTACCTGATAGAATTTGGGGTTCGTTTACAAGGCCTGATGGTATACAATAAACTCTATTTTCAGATTAATGCCATAGCATACCATTTATGTCCATTTCTTTACTTAACCTGTAATGATTAGATCTGTGAACTCTGAAGTTGGAGCAAAGAGAAAAGGCAGACAGAGAAGAAAAGCAAAAGCACGAGTTAGCAGGAGAGGCTCTTGGGGGCCTTCCTTGCACAAACATTAACCGGCACACGCTGTCCTAGCTTCTCACAGGGCAAGTTTGTGCTTGACTCCTGAGCCTGCACCCCACTGCTTCTCCCTCTGTTCCTTTCTGGTTCATGCTCCTCCTTTCCGTGTCAGCTTAAATGTTTTCTCTTACAGAGGTTTTCCCTGGTGACACTTCTGCCTTCCAGTGTAGCATCCTGAATATTCCCAACCACTATCAGAAAGTTGCTCCTTTAACTGTTAACCATCACTGAAGTGCAAATTCTTCGGTGAAAGGAGACCATTATAACCAGGCATCTAAATATATTTGCTGAATGAATGGAAAAGTGGCAGAAATCAGGCAAGTTTAACTTTTCAGAGATTCTTAATAAGTCAAGTTCACCACGCTATAAACAGAAGATATTAATGAGAAACGATTGTCTAAAATGTCTAAATGAATTTCACTGTAGGATATGAGGCATTAAAAAGAACATCTAAGACTTCCTTCTGAGTAAAATTAGCCTCTTATCAGTTAGCATGTAGGGAATGATCATATCACTATAGAAAAAAACAAACAGTATGATGTAATGTATGTTCAGGAGAAAATGACAGATTGAAACAAGATATTAAACGTAACGGTTATCAATTTACTTTTAACTGTTTCCCACGTTATTCTTGCTCCAACAACCTTCCATGGGGTGTAGAAAAACAATAAAACAGAAGAGAACACCTAAATATTAAGTATGTCTTGCTTTATGAGAATATAAACTTTGGACCAGAAAAACTCCGGGTGCCTGCAAAGGTGCTTCTTCCTTGGCCTGTCAGTGGCAGAATGCAGCTGACCTTTATCCTTGTGCTCTCCCCTATATTCTGGAGTACACATATTCATATGCCTACTCTATCACTGAAAGTACCCTCAGTGAAAAAACCCCCTGCCGGTGGGTTTATGACCACTTTGGGATTCTAGTACTTTGAAGCAGACCACCTTAATCTCAAAGTGATTACAAAGTAATCACTTTTTAAGGTTGACACTATTTAAGCCTGAAAATATTCTATATTTAAAATTTCCTCTAAAAAATTCTTTTGGGAACTATTAAACATTTTTTACCAGGATAATTATTCCCTGCTTTACATATAAGCAGGACAAATCACATACAATTAGCAGCCTTATGTGGCACCCTGCTTTCATTCCACTCTTTGTATATGAACCAAGAAAACATCCTGACTTCAGAGCAGCTTTTCTTTTCTTCTTAACATAGCCACCATTACGCACTGAAGTGGTACCTTCTGTACAAGTTCCACCTTCACTCAGCTTCTCCCATTCTCTTAAATATTCCATATGGTACCAGATATAATTAGTAAGCTGATGGAACACAAACTGTCTTTTAATTCAAAAATCTTTACATGGTGTGTTTAGGTTATTTTATTCTTTACATTTAATATTTATTCCAGTGGAATATTTTTCAAAACATTTGATTTTTAACAGTTGGCTTCATATAAAATATTATACTTAGATAATTAAACCAAATTCAAACTAACGCTTGCAGTTTGGAACAGTGACAAGCATCTGTAATCCCAGCATTTAGAAAGTAGAGGCAGGGGAACTATGAGTTCAAGGCTATCCCAGAGTACATATCCAGATCCTAGATTAAAAAAGAAACAAACTTTCATATTGCTATTTAAAACTTTTCAAAGATGCTCATTAAAGAAATCAATCAAGATGTAATAGTCTAGTGTTTATTTTATGTTATGGCAGGTACACTTGAATTTCAAAATTTTAAAACATATAAAAAGTGGTTAGGGACTAACATTTGTATCAACAGTTGATAAATGTCTAAGGTTGTTTATTATACAGCAGAATACAATGGTAATGCTAATGCCAACAGGGCGCCATGGATGTCACGTCTAAAAATTATCACTAAGCTTTATACAAGCAACAACATATGCTGCTGTTACAATGTCCAGATATGTTCTGCTTCTAGTGCTAAGCAGTCTTTAACATTTTTAATGTTATACAGTGTTATTTAGTTTGGCAAATGTTTCAAAATAAAGTAGAAATGTATTCATAACGTCACGGAAATGCACATCCAATTTTGTTTTCAGTAAGAACCATAGGTACAGATCAGAACTCTTCCCTATATGAAATAATTTACACACAGATGAATGCTATATCACTATCTAAAATAATCACTAAATACAGTTCTTTTTTCAGAAATAAACAGGCATCTGAAATAAACAGGCAGAGTTTGTTTTCAATATCAAAAACATATTATGTATGTTTTTCAAACAAATGATTCTCTAAAATTATAGGAATAATCTCAGTGAATTCAGTGAATGTGCAATCTAAATCAACCAGTATGTTGTAGTACAACCATATTAAGAAACCAATGATCAGAAAATACAACTGTATGAAAGAAATGTATAATCCACAAAATCGTCTTTCAGGCCTTAAGGTAAAGTAGTTCCACAGTTTACAGATAAAACCAAGGCAACAAAAATGCGTGCTTGTCTTGAGTAAGTAGATATTCTATGCAGAAGATGTAACACTTTGTTTGTAGACAGCATGGTATGCATTTCTCAGCAACACATAAGGAAAACAAGATTCCAAAAGATCCATTGTCAGGAATGGTGACTCTTGTACAATCTGCAAAATTCCAAAAATGCATTAAAATGCAAATAATTTCTTTTTTTTACAATTCACTTTTTTAAAAAATAATTTTATTTTATTTTTTTATTTGTTTGTTTGTTTATTTATTTATTTTATGGCCGGCTCAGCCTGCCCTGGTGGTGGGGCTGGCGCAGCATGTGGTGCCGGAGATCGAACCGCAGTCTCTGCAGTTGCCTGAGCTTTCCTAAGCAGGTGCTTTAGACCACTGAACCATCTTGCCGGCCCACAACTCACTATAATGAGGAAAACAAGATAAAACAGCAATGAAAAATGCAAATAATTTCTAATACGAACATTTATGAACAAGTAGAAAACCATAATTCCTATGCTGTTCCTATTAGAAATAGAAACAAATTATTTCCATTTTCTTTAAAATATAAAAATGCCAGTGATTTTTACCAAAATGCTTAAAAATACCACTTTTCAATTAGATCAATTAATGGGAACAAAATGAACATTTCATTGCCCTCAATATATAAGGCCTAAAATGTAAGACAGTATTTGAAATGTAGTCTTTACTATGAAACTTAACCAGGGACAACAGTCAGGTAGGAAGCAAAATTAAATATAAGACTAACCATAAATGGAAAGCTATAAATTCTAGAGTTCAAAAGAGGAAAGAAAAGATTTTAATACAGACCAGAGTAATCATGAAAGACCACTGTAAGAGAAGGTTGGAGTCATTAGGACAGACATAAATTTTACAGTTGGTGAAGGGAACTGACTCTCTCCTGAAGGAGCAGCCACATGGTAGCAGCAAGTATAGCTGGTTCAGACGCTGCAGACAAAAAACTGACGAGGCCACAGACTCACAGGCAATTATATTAAACGGGCAGAGCAGAGTCAGATTGTACAAAACTCAGTGACTTGGAAAAGAACTGAGATGATACTTTAGGAAAAAATAAGACCCCAAAACTGTCTGAAAACCTACTCACAAAAGAATACCCAACACAGTAAATGCTTGTCTTTTAATTGTTTTTTGAGGTTAACCTAATGGTAAAATAAGGCTGATGCGATTCTTTACTAACATGCTTGTAGAGAAATAGTATGTCCTGGGAGGAAAGGACCTAAGACATGAAAAGCACTTCCGCTTGTCAAGAAATGACACTAACAAATTGCTGAAACATTTTCTGTTATAATAAAAACTAAAACGAGACTTACCATATCTAGTAGTAAATAAACGGACTCTCTATTTCGTGTGGTTGTTTTATCTGTTTCCTGGCCAATTTTCAGTAGACTGGAAGATGCAAGCTTAAAAATATACATACATATTATAGTGGGTTTTTAAATAAAATGTTCACTCATCACTTTTTTTAGTATGCTTCAATTTTCAACATATTTCAATCATTCAGTGCTACATATAAAATATGCAATAATTAAATAAGATGAGCTCTGATATCTTATATTCAAGCAATTTAGAGCTATCAAGCTATAAATATAATCAAACAGTCTCATCAGTCTTTAACATTGGTATTTTTTCTAAATACCAGACTTTAGGAAAGTCTATTTCCTAAAAAGCTTCCAATTGTTTCCTCTCTTCCTAGTATCTGAATTAGCTATATGACAGTTCCTACCCCCTCACTTCACCCACCTTATCCACAGTAAAATGTGGTCAAAAAATATTAAATGGAAAATTCCAGAAATAATCCACAAGTTTTAAACTGCATGTGAGGAAATCTTGGGCCATCCTGCCAGGATGTTCCTACCAGGAACATGCATAAACCATCCCTTCACTCTCTACCTCAAGTATTAGACTCTCCCAGTTAACACTGTATGTGTTCAAGTGTTCCTTTCCACAATGGCCCCAGAACACAACAGTAGTGATGTTGCCAACTTGGATATGCCAAAGAGAAGCAGTATATCCTTTAAATGTAAAAGTTTTGAGTTTAAGGAAAGATGAAAGAAAGAAAGAAAGAAAGAAAGAAAGAAAGAAAGAAAGGAAGGAAGGAAGGAAGAAAGGAAGAAAGACTCCTATGCTGAACATGCTGAAATCTTTACTATGGATATTCTCTCCAAAAAATTATGAAGGAAAGAAAAATTGGTGCAACTTCTACCGTGATACCGCAAAGTGTGAAAGTTATGGCCACAGTGCATGGTAAAGGCTTAAGAGGAAAAGGCATTTTTGAGAGTAGAAGGTAGAACAAAAAAATGTGTCTTTGTAACACGTCATCTAGAAAGCACCACGCCTTCAGCAAAGGTTTCTTCAAATAAGTAATAAACCAGTTACTGCATGTAAGGGCTGGATGGCAGATTCAGAAATAGATCTGGACCGAAAGTTAGTAAAATTACTAGAGACTGCATCTGTCAAAGAAACAGCTGCTGCCAGTCTTCAACTGTGACTAAACCAGGCTCTCCTACAAGGTGATGCTAAAAAGAACTGTCCTTCACAAAAGTGCAACGGGAGCACCAGGGTGTAAAACATGGAAGTGCAGGCTGACTGATGCTTTGTGGAACGGGCACACGACAAAGCCAACAGTGGTGTACAGAATGAAGAACACACATGATCTCAAAAATAATTCTTCTGGCAACATGATCAGAAAGTGTAGGTGACAGTCATCTTGTTTATGTAGTGGTTCTACCAAACCTTTATCCAGGAAGCAAAAAAAAAAAAGAAACACTTAGAAAAGGACGAGTTGGAATTTAAGGTCCTATCAGTAATAGATAAAATACGTGGCCAAACAGTCTGTCTGCTATGAAAATTGCAATCTACAGATTGTTATTCTTACCCCAAATACAACCTCTTTTGCTTCAGCTTGTTTACCAGGGCATTACTGAGTTTGTCGAAATCATCAATATCTGCCTAGTATTTGACTATATTCAATCGGCAATTGAGGCGTGTATGTATCAGTTAATCTAGACATAATGCCGTGCTGAAAATATTTCATTATTACTAATACAGTAACATTCATCAAAGCTGCTATGGAGCAGTAAAAACCAGAAACTGTGTAAAGAACTTATGGAGTGAAGTCATGAAAGATTTTAAATGTCTCTCAAGGGACTGATGAAAGAGTCAGGAAAATCTTTTACACAGCAAGACAAGTAGGACAAGTAGGGTTTGC
>PVKN010042013.1:0-10457 GCA_004027915.1 Capromys pilorides
CAGGAGTGGGGTCAATGCTGAGACTTGATCACGTGGATCATGAGTGTTTGGAAATGGCTTATGGGAAGAGACAGGTAAGGTTCAGAGGCATTGCCTACGTGTGAAGAGCTGGAACAGGTTTGGCTCTACTGTAGAGGAGATTCTAGTTAGAGCTCAGGAGACCAGAAGACTGATAGAAAGCTGGCCTGTAAAGACCAGGCTGGGGAGGTTTCTGCTGAGAAGGACTGCATTAGTTGTTGGACTCCAGATCATTTGTGTTTTGACTTGGCAGAGAAGTCATCTGCATTTTGCGCATGTCCAGAGACTACCTGAGACTAAGTTTAAGCATGGCAGGCTGATGAATCTTTCAAAAGACATTTCAAAGCAGCCAAATATTGGGGCGGTGGCATGGCAGTTATTGGGGGGTTTTAGCCAGATTTATGTTGAGAATGAAGAGGAAGGAGCCCAGCAGGATGGCTCAAAATGTTGTGAGTTTGGCCAGAAAGCAAATGCCAGTAGAACTGTGGACTGCAAAGATAGAGCTAAGAGGATCTCCACTGCTGAGAAGGAACCAGAGAATGGAAAAGATGGCCTGAGGGCATCACAGGAAGTGGTAGGTGTCCAGCCCTTGCAGCCTCAGAATTGCAGAGGTCAGGGGAAAACTGCTGAGCCCTTTGTTGCAGAATGGCGCTGGTGGCCACAGCAGGTTCCAGAATGGCACCGGCATGGAGAATTTATTCCTTGGAATCAGGGTAGGAGCGCTCAGCGATCCATGCACTCAACCCCTACGGCCAAGAGAGAAGGAAGCCTGGCTACTGCTCCAGCTGGCAGCAAACCTCAGCATCATGCACATGGCAGTTGCTTTAGGCTCATTGAGAATGCAGGAATTCTGAGGTTAAGAAGGCTTCCACCTCGATTGCAGAAGGCCAGGCAGCGTGCCCCTGAGAGGGCAGTGTGTAAAGCTGTGAGTGAGAAGCCTGTTCAGTGGAAACCCCAGAAGTTTGGAAAACCCAGGAATGTGGATCGTGCAAAGAGGAAGTAAAGCCAGCCTGAGACAGAAGCCATGGGAGCTACTGCTGCGAGTGCCATAAGGGCAAACCTGCATGGAACATATAATTTGCCACAGGTTGCTTCAGATGTTCCACAAGGACCTACAGGATTTAATGTTGGCCCTTCTGGATTTTGGACTTATGTTGGTCCGAAAGCTTGGTATCCTGCTGTGTGTACTTTTTGGAATGGTAATTTTTTTTCCCATGCCTTTGAATGTTAAATGTATTTAATTTCCATTTGCATAGAGGCTCACAGAGACTTGGGACTTGGACTTCTCAGCAATGCTGAAATTGTTGGGACTGGCAACACTTAGAGGTGGACTACAACATCTTTTGTTTAAAAAGATGTGCACGAGAGCATGAGTCTTTGGGGGTTCAGCGTTGGAATGTTATGGTTTGTTTATAGGTGTCTCCCCAAAGCCTCATGCAGTCATGGGGTGGCTTCTGTAATTTGTAATTGATTATTGTGGAAATGGGTGCTGCCTCTTCCCTGGGGCAGGTAGTTTGCACTTCAATGCAAGATAGAAAGAGAAGTTAGCTGCTTGAGTGGCTAGCTCTCTCTCCCTGCTCTCTTGCTCTTAGCTGCCACTATGAAAGGTTGCCCTCTGCCATGTGCCCCTCTGCCTTGGAGCCAGCTGAATATGGATTGAAACTCCCAATAACTGTGAGCTAAATAAACCTTTCCTTCCCTTATTTTGAGTATCAGATGTTTGTCCCAGCAATGAGAGAAGAGTAACTAAGACAAATAAATAAATAAATAAATAAATAAATAAATAAGATTTTAAAAAATCCCTCAGAAATGAAGCTCAAAAAAGAGAAATATAGTTTCATGCACACAGTGTACATGGGTGCTGGGACCAGGTTTACATGAGTTTCATATCTGCCATTCATATCTGACTATGTGAACTGGCAAGATGGCTTAATTCTCCACGTCTTAATTTTCCTGTCTTTCAAGTAGGAATAGCAACATCTACTACATAGTCTTATTGGAAAGATCTAGTGGAGTAACATACGTGGTTTTCCCTATCATGCTGAGTATATAATTAGTATTAAGGGAATGCAAGGTATAGTTAGAAGCCAGGCCCTACCTGCCAGGAGGGCTTTTTCCTCTTCTTGAGCACTGTCTTGGTCGAAGTTGTCCACATCTCCTTTTCCTCTCTTGGCTCACGAGGTACGGCTCTGTGCCACCCTTCCCTGTGTCCTTCAATTTTCTGCCTCTGCCTCTGCCTCTGCGCTCAGCCAGGGATCTAGTGACACCAACTACCCAGTGTGGCTTCCATTAGCTGTAAACATTTGTCCTCTCCCCCTTCACAAAGACAGTGCCCAGGGAAATGAAAGTCAGAACACACAGACCTGTTGCAAAGGCCTTTTTTCCACTTCACTTAGAGATCCTCAGAGGTAAAAGAAAAAAATAGATTTAAATGTTTCCCAGGCAAGTGCAGTCCTCCCAGACCTCCACAATGGGCCCACGATGGGAGCTTTTTACACTTTCCCCAGCTGCCAGTCGCAAATTGATCTAATATTGACTTCCCTGGGGTTTGTCTCAAGTCATTGTTGTAAAGAATGGCAGAGTGCATCTTCCATTAGTTGTGACTCGTGCTAAAGCTACTTTTTCTTTTCTCTTTGACAAGGTGAAGGAAAAGGAAGCTTCTCTTTGGAGAAGAGAATGGAGTAGAACCTTCACTTTGTGTCTTTTCTTCCATGGGCTTGCAGGTACTAATTGATACAGTCAGCTTTCACTGAAGCCATAATTGAATGGATAAATATATAAAAATAAGCTCAAAGAGAGAGGAAGAGAAGTTTGGATTATTCATGGGATTCTCCACATAAGCAGAATAAAAACAAGACTGGCCTTTCTCTAAATCACCAACTACTACAATCATGGGCAAGAGTTCCATGGTCTTGGTATTACAGATGGGTACACTGAGGCTCAGAGAGCAAAGGTCAGCCAGCCATGATGGCTACACAATTCCCAGGCTGGAATATTGGTTTATGCTGTGCTTCACCAGCTCCTACACCCTGGAAACTGTCAACCTCACATGCTTGTATTTTCTTTTTTTTTCATTTATGTATTTGGTACAAGGTATTACTAGAGCTTGGACTCATTGCAATCCTCCTGATTTTGGCCTCCCCAGTGCTGGGATTTCAAGCATGCGTCACCATGCCTGGAATTGGTTGCAGGCTCAGTGAGCCCTGGAGTTGGGGAGGCAGGGTCGGTGGGGCATGCAGGACTGGGAATCAACCCTGGTCCTTGCACTTGCCAAAGTAGGTACTTAGTCTGCTGAGCTATCTCACTGGCCCACATGCTTACATGCTGTTTCCTCCTCTGCAAATAGAACTAGAACACTGATCTACACGGGAAAAGGATTACTGAAATATGAATGAAAACCAGTTTCTGGCAGAATCCGACACCAGTATTTCACAGTGAGACATCAGATGTCCACTGAATTTAGACAAAGTAAGTTTTGCTTTTGTGGATGACTAAAACACAGTTATCTGATATTTTGCATTGTTTTCTCTCCATGAAATATGTCTTCATTTTCCTGGTTGGATTTTGGGCAGTCACGGGTGCTCAGAACACTTGTTGATTAGTGCAGTCTGCTGGGAGGTCATCCGTACTCCCAGGGATCACAGGAGAACTTACATATATTATTGCTTATATACCATGTACAGGATGTACTGTCTACTCAGAGGAGGTAAAGGATATCTGTGATGCTTGGATTATCTGCAGTGCTGCTTTCCTTACTAGAACCCTGTAAGATGGATAAAGCTGCTATTATTCTCATGGATTTATCAGGGATGAAGCTTAAGATTTAGGAGATTTACTGTCTTGCCCGTCGTTGCACAGGGATTGAATGACAAAATCATGGGGTGAAGTTTTAGTTTCTTATTTGTTCAGGATTGATTTTATTGCAAATGGATCAGAAGAGAGCAGCTGATGTGGAGCCACGTCCTGGTGCTGATCTGTGGCTCCATGCTGAGTGCAATTGCCTGTGGACAAATCAAATGAAATATTAACTGTCAAAGTGCAAGGTATCTGTAAATAAGCAGGTTAATTAGGTTAATGGAACCTAACATAGAGATGGTATTTTATCGTTCCTAAAATGCTTTCAGATGAATTATCTCACTTGATCTTAGAAACAGGCCCGAGAATAACTGTACTGTGGTATTATTCCCATTTACTGTTATAAAACAAAAATCAAAACAAAGACTAGGAGTGGGAAAAGGACTTGCTCAAGAGTACATTAGCTAAAAATATTGGAGCTCTGTTCAAACATGTCCTAGATATTTTATGATCTTTGTATTCAACTTGACTGCATCCAGCAGTACCTACATAAGGTACTACTGGTGCCAATCACCAGCCAGCTTGAATGTTTCCTATTTGTTCAGTTCCTACAAGCCCTGTTGAGTGAAGTGCGATTAAATCATTAACTTCAAAAGACAATACATGCCATAATGAAATAACAGCACATAACTAGGCTAGTATTGAAGAAGCATGATAAATCACATCTGATGTTTTCTAGGAAGTAAGCTTTCTTGTTTTCATCACCATCTGTTGTTGCCTCAACAGCTTCTTTCTTGCTGGTACCTGAGGCTTTTGGTGTTTCATGCCAAAAGAGGGCACCCGTGCTGGAAACGAGACACAGAGGCTGCCTCTAACCCTCCCATGTCCCTGAGATCCCCTGCCAGTTGTTCAATGCACATTTCTGTCTATCCTCTCTATAGTGATGGCCTGGCTTGATTTTATTATCTCCTTGCCATGTAGACTCTTAATTCCTCCTATTAGTCATAGTCATAGACTCTATGACTAGTTATTAGTTGACTCTATGGCCAAGTTACCTGACCTATGACTCTAGGCCTAGCCTGTCCAACATTGAATTTTCCTTACTCTACATTAAGAGTAATAATAATTCTTACTGCATAGGGTTCCAACGCAGATTAGATCTATTAGTGGATGTGAACCACTTGCAATTAATCCTCAGCATATGCTAGTCACTCATATTCTATTGTGACTTTCATATAAGGCATATCTTAGACACAGGCTGGTGCAGAACATACCCCCACTTATTGGAGAGGCCACCTGTACAGGATTTATGAGCCCCTTCTGTAGGTACATTTCCTCAAATGGTCGCCACATGTTGTGGAATTGTTCACATATTGGTTAAGTTCCATCTTCTTAACCTCTTAGGTGTGAGGCCCCCAGAAACCACCCCAGGTAGCTCTTTAGCCATTTCTTGTTTGCCCCTTTTACATTGGCGCAGCATCCCTGAACCTATTTGCTGAGTGTTTGGGCTCTGGCATTTCTTAAGTATGACCAACCCTATATAAATGTTTAAGATCTCCCCCACCTTTATAAGGCTATTGGGAGTGCAAGGGGCAGGGCGGGGGTGATGGACAGCTTTGCTTCCTTATATGGACTGCCTTTGGTTACACACTTGAGTTTATAACGAAATGCAGTTGAAGCTGCCATTATGTTTTTTTAAAAAAATCAAGACACTCAGTTATGAAACATAGAACATATAATTAACTTTATTGAGCAGAACAAAGCATTTTATAAAAACTCACTCAGACTGAATTAATATAAGGATACTTAGCATAATGTGTATGGTTTAAATTACCGCCTACTAATCATCCAGCAGTTGAGTGGTAAAGTTGTTAGACTTTCAATTTGCAAACAAGTAGAAGAAGGAAAGCCTATTTTTACTTTCTGATGATTAGGTAGAGAATGCATTTGTCCAACTCTGAAGTGTGTAGGTGCATGCCAGAGAGATAGGGTTTTGCTTCATGTCCTGGCATCTTAGTTGCCGACCTTGTTTGGCATGCTGCATGTCATGTCTGCTTCGCTCTAGCAGTCAGGAGGGCCTCCTGTCCCATGCATCTCTCTGCCCATACTTAAGATACCCTTTATCTACTAGGATCCTTCCCATGAACATCCCGACACCTCTTCTGATCCTAAATGAGAAATATTTAAAAAGCTATAATTTAATAACTCCAGATGACTGGTTAGACTGAGCTGCAGGTTATGATATCTGCTTGAACATACGCTTTTAAATTAATAGTCCATTATTGGGAATTCTACATAGTTCTGATTCTGGTCAGATAGACTCTTATGCTTATGTAAGAGTGTACCTGCTTGAACCTCACTTCCACGTTCTTGTGAAAGTTTCCAGATTCAGAAAGGACACAGAGATGGAAAACTTACATGTACCCACCTCAAAGGGCCTCATCTATTGGGGAGAAAGTAGGACAAATTCAGAAAGCAGTGGGTTGTCTAAGTGTGGACATCAAGCATCCCAGGGGACTAGAATAAAGATATCTGTCTGATTACACATAAAGTAGGCCTGCCCAAGCTTCATGCATTTTGAGATGGTGTTTCCCAAAGGTGACTGGATCATGAAGGCCCTCAGTTTAACTAAGGATCAATCCACTGATGAGAGCTTAACTGATGACTTTGTTGGGAGGTAATGGAAATTTACAAGGTGGAGTCTGGTTGGATGGAGTAGGTCTGGAGGATATGAACTTGGTCCAGAGGACATGACCTTAGGTCCTGAGGACATGACTGCGTTTTGTTCCTAGCCCCTTGCTCTGTGGGTCTTTTCCCTCTGCTTCCTGTCTGCTATAAGGCAGGCATCAGCTTTCTTCTACCACACTCTTCTGCCACAGTGTTCTGTTTCACCACAGATCCATAACAATGGAACCAGTGCTTGTAAGTGGCAGAACCATGGTTGGAATCAACTTAAGAAACAGAAATTTGCTCATCCTATAGCTGGAACTCCAAAGGCAGATCTTGCTCAGTTTCTGTAGGGTCCATAACTGTCACTGGATTTGCCTTACTTCATCTCTCCCCTCTGCAATTTCCTGTGGCTACTCCATTCTTAGGTAGTCTACTTTCTCAGTTGAAACTATTCCTCCACTGTTCCTCCACTTCTAGTTTCTCTTGATGAGTACTTTATTGGATGGAACTTGCTGTCATGTATTTACCTATCAACTACGGGCAGCCGTGCACAATGCTGATAAGCTTCGGCTGATCACTTCATTCTAACTCCCAATATGGTCTAATATAAAATAATCATAGGATTTGATCAAATTGGAGTGTGATTTAGAGATCCACTGAGTCTGCCGAACTTCTGCAGAGACTACAAAGGAGAGATAAATGTGATCCTGGCTTATAGGAAGAGAGTGATACATGTTCCCTCTTTATTGCTTCAGTGAGGTCAGATCTTCTCTATTAATGCTGCATAGTGAATGTATCATTTAGCTTCTACTGCAAACAAAATATGCCAAAATACAGTGGCTTAAAACAACTGTTTATTTAGCTCATAATTCTGGTGGTAAACAATTTGGACTCCTGACAAGTGAGACAAGCTAAAGGGATCATTTATAAGTTGGTCAATTTGTGGTAGTCTTGAGTAGGATGTTTGTACCTAGCCTATTACTCCCAGCAGATTAAATATGGCTTATTCTTTTGATAATGTTAAGGATTATAGAGCAGAAAAAGAGACAAATTTCAAGGAAGTAGTACTTTCCAAGATGTAGCTTGTATTATACTTGATACATTCCATAGACCCAAACAAATAACATGGTCAAACAGCTTTAAGGGGTGGAAAAAACTGTGCAGTCACAGTGTGCATCATGGGAACAGACTGGTGAA
Source organism: Capromys pilorides (assembly GCA_004027915.1). Lineage (NCBI taxonomy): Eukaryota > Metazoa > Chordata > Mammalia > Rodentia > Capromyidae > Capromys > Capromys pilorides. The sequence continues at coordinate 7,681 of PVKN010042013.1, forward strand.
TTTTGAAGTATTTGTGCAACTTCCAAAGTTAAGCTTGAACAGTTGAAGAAAAAAGATGACATATTTTTAAACAGTTGAAGTCTCTACAACTTTCTGAGTTGACTATTTCTAAATTTGATTACTCTTTTAATTCTGGACCTTGCAACTCATCTAGTATTCTACAACCTTCCCTTCCCTCCTTTCTGTACTATCTGTGACAGCTTGGAGATCCAAAACATGAAGGCCAATTAGTCTGGTCCAGGTCTGTGACCTAATTCAGTGTGAAGCTCCAACTCGTGCATACAGTAGGAAACTTGTTAATTTATAACTTGCCCCACTTTAAAAGTTCCAATCTTAACTTGAACCAGATTCTATGTTTTTTTAAACTAAGTTCTTTGATGTATAGGCAAAAGCTTCGCATCTTAAATAAATAACAGGTCAAATTCATATTTAGAGACATGAACCAGGAGCAGCATAGTTTTCATTACTAAGACCTACTTTATGCTGCCTTCTAAATTAGGAACCCTCCCAAGGAGCCTGCAGTTCCTCTTTTTCACAGCTCTGAAAGGCTCTCCATGAGTCCTCAGTATGTCCGTGTGTCTCAACCTGGCAATCCACGACTTGGCAGCCCTGAGCTATCTGGAGTTTCCTAAATGCCCTATGCTTCTCTTTCAAGCTTTGCTTATGCTTTTTCTCCTCTCCAATGTCCTCCTGGGTTCCCTTCATCTGGATATTTCATATATGGCCTTAAGATGTGAGATTCTGTGTTACTGTCTCCAATACATCATATTGACCTAACACTGTACTAAGTCATAGTTAAGGCTCTGTGTAACCTTAACATTCTAAACTGAATCACACGAAGCAACTACAATTTGAAGCATACCTTACTATCATCCTCTCTTTGCTGGTCTCTCTTGCTACTGTGAGACTTTAGAAAGGTGAGATCTCACTTATTTATGCCAGGGTTTAATATTCAGCAAGCAATCTATAGACATTTGTTGGTTGAATTACATATCTGTTTTAGTCATGAGTTTTTCTAATTGTCAGGGGAGAGAATCAAGACACAATTTCCTGGGGCCAGCGAGATAGCTCAGCAGTGTAAAGTGCCTGCTTAGGCAAGCTTAGGCAACCGTAGGGACCGTGGTTTGATCCCCGGCACCACATGCTCTGCCAGCGCCAACCCCAGCAGGCAATGTTTGCACAAAAGTAACTGTACAGTGATTTAAAATACAATAAATGAAAGCAATGCATGCATAGCCCTCCAATAAAAGATAAAAAAGACACTATTTCCTAATACTAGTAACAACAGTCTATATATATATATATATATATATATATATATATATATATATATATAACTTTATAGCTATTATACTATATACTTGCACTCTTTTCACTTAATCTATCCTAAAAGCTCTATAAGTATTATTAGTATTTTCTCGAATATTATCTCTATGGTGATTAATTAATGGTCAGTCTGAGTGGGAACACCTGGCTGAGCTGAGTTGGTGTGATTCTGGGCATAGAAGAGAATTGTTGCCAGAACTGGGAAGAAAGGAGACAGGGAAGGGAAGACAGTGTGCTGTTGATTCTTCTGGAGAAGCAGGTTGCACTGGTTTGCCTGATAGGAATTCAGCTGTTCTCACTGTGGGAGGACCTTAGGTCCCCACTGTCACTGAGGATGGCTGCTGCATCCTTTGGGAGAACTCTGGTCCTTACCTTGAGCATTACTTCCTGGCTCCAGGGCTGATCCCTGACCCCCCTGGCACAGATCCTTCGTGCCACTTGTGCAGGCTTTCTAGCTTCCTCCACTGGCCTTTGGGCCTTCCCAGTGCAGATCCTTGATACAGAACTTGCATGAGAGATTGATGTGCACTGACTGGACTATTGCTCGGGGATCTAGGCGCTCAGCTGTATTCTCCAGGGCTCTGTGAGGGGGACAGATTTCCCACACTCTTCCGCACTTGATGTTTTGCATCAATATTATAAAACAACCCTATAAATTATGTGTCTTGTATTAAATCTAGTCCCTTGCAAATCTTGACTATAACAATTCCTAGTAATAGTATCCTTCTTTATGAGCTGAGAAAACTGAAGCACAGAGAAATTTGCTAAAGACATAATGTTTTATCAAAACCCCAGAAATAAAACTGTTTTAAAAATCCTGCATAAAATCTTCCTTGCATACATTAATAAGTCTTCCTAGCTTATAGAACAGTGTGACCGAGCGAGTGAGCCATCTTATCTAGAACCCTGGCTTTTTCTTTTTGTCCTACTATTCTGGTTGCCATATTCATCCCCAGACTAGCTCATCTCATGACAACCAAAGTTTCAGGCCTTGAGAACCACATCCAACAGGAGATGAAAAAAGAGGTGTCTCTGTTTATCAAGAGGGAAGAAGACTTTTGCCGAAGTCACCACCTTAATTTCAACTCATTGGCTGTACTGGGTCACATGCTTATTTTTAAATCAGTTGGTGATAAGATGAACAAGTTTACATCTCAAGATTTGCTTAACAGCCACAGATAATAAGCCCCCCTCAACATGTAATCAAAATAATGACTTATAGCGGAAGTAGAAGGTGGGAAGGAGACAGTTGGGGCAAATACCTCTCAGAATTTGCTAAAGGTTTCAGGTCCATATTTGAAATCAGGCATGTTGATTGAAGAATTGGCATTTCTATAAATTTTAGATTTAATGTGTCAAATTCTTTTAAAAAAAATCACAATAGGATTTCCAGTGGTGCTATATCGAATCTATAGGTTATTCAAGTTGAATGAACATTTTAACAATATGAA
>PVKN010042014.1:0-10462 GCA_004027915.1 Capromys pilorides
GGGGACCCTCGGCCCCGCGAAACCGGGAAGCAGGAGGCAGCGGGGAGGAAGGGTCACCCGGCCCTTCTCCAGTCCTAGGCACGGCCGGCCTTGCCCGCTCGTGGCAGTCACTGACCTTTCCAAAGGGGGCTCCCAGGGGCGGTGGCCGGAGCAGCGAGAGCGGCGGCCCGGGCCCCGCACCCCACACAAGTCCCACTCAGCCGGCTCCGTAAGGAGCGCAGGATAACCAAGGGCGACCAGGAGGCCGCCATCTTGAGCTCCGTACAGCGGGAGGAAGAGGAAAACTTTATTGAAAGCCAGATGAGAGACGGTGGCACAAACTAAACCGTGCTCAGGGGACTCTCCGCCAGGAGAAGCTAGGGAGCAACTAAGAGAGGTGACCTCCAGCCCCAAGGGGCGGGTTAGACTCCTGTGCCCTTCAGGCCTTCTGGCGCGGGCCACCTGGACTACGACTCCCAGCATGCAGTGCGCGGCGGGGCGGGGCGGGGCGCTTCGGCGAGGACCGGCGGCGTTGCTGGCGCCCTCCAAGAAGTAGAGGCCTCCGGAAGTCCTCAAGTCATGTTGTAACCACAACGATGCCTTTTAAATTCGCTGCTGTTAACAAGTAGGGGGTCCAATCGACTATCATGTTTTAAAGAAATGTTGATGTCACCCCGTCACACCTCTTCTAAAAGATAGCTCCATATCTTTGCTTTTTTTCCCCCCTCTAGCAACTCGTGCAATACCTGTAACATTCCTACCATTTATCCTTTTTGGATCATGTCAATCATTTAAATGATTTTAAAGATTTTATAAGTCGAATGGGAAAATTAATAACCTCAAATCAACATTAGTGAACAAAATGGTCATGGTGTGATGTATCCAAAGATGAATTGTAACGTGGACTTAGAGGCTGGCTCACAAATGCTCGTGAACCATTTCCTGATACTCTTACTGTTTTTTTCTTTTCACGGTCATTTCCTTAAGTGGAAAAGGATGCCAAAACACCTGGTTCCCACGGCCACTTCTCCATCTGCAGGTTTCACATCTCCCGGTCTCCGTAGAAGGCAGCTATGGCCTTCCAGCTGCTCAGTCCATTTATCAGAAATTAGCCTCTGCACTGGGGAGATAGTTCTGTTGCACAAGTGCCTGCCTGCCAAAAGCAAGGTCGTGAGTTTGAAACCTGGTCCTGAAAAAAAAAAAATTAGCCTATGATTTCCTCTTTTTCTGCCCGCATCCAGTCTTAGTGAATTTTGCTAGCTCCACCTTCACAATTATCCAGAATACTTTCAGCATTGAGACTGTTACCACAAACACTGCTCCAAGTCTCCATCATCTCCTTTTTGGGTTTTTCCTTCTAACTGGACTCCTTCCTCAGATCCATGTGGATTTTTAAAATTGCAAGTTAATCATGACATTCCTGTGTCTAACACCCACTACTGCCTTTCCCTGTCTTCTGTTATCAAAACAGCCTGTGAGGCCTTATGATTAAGCATTAATGGCTCCCTATCCCATCTAAATCAACTCTCGCCTTTCCTCCCTGCCTACCCACACTGGATTTCTTGCCACTGCTGAAACTCCCAAAGCCTAGTTCCTGTCCTCCAATGTTTCTGCGTTTCCTGGTCTATTTGTTCTTCAAGATACCTGCTTGGTTCACTTCTTCAAGTCCTGATACATACTTAAGGCCTTTCCTCAGCACTACTAGATGAGGTAGCTCCTATTCATGTAAAATCACAATCTTGGGGCCGGCGAGATGGCTCAGTGGTCTAAAGCGCCTGCTTAGGCAGCCACAGGGACCACGGTTCAATCCCTGGCACCACATGCTGCGCCAGCCCCACCCCCAGGGCAGGCTGAGCCAGCCAGAACACAAATAAATAAATAAATGAGGCTTAAAAAATAAAGTAAAATAAAAAACTTTTAAAAAATAAAAATAAATCAGTTAAAATTATAAAAAATAAAATAAAATCACGATCTTACTTGGCACTCCTTTTCTTCTTTTTTAGTTTTATTTTCTCCATGCTATGGTTTGTGTGTAAGTGTCCCCCCAAAGCCTCAGCAGTCATGGGTGGCTTCTGGAGTTTGTAATTGATTATTATGGAAATGGGTGCTGCACCTGCCCTGGGGCGGGTGATTTGCATTTCAATGTAAGGTTGGAAGAGAAGTTAGCTGCTTGAGCTGCTGCTACTCTCTCCCTTGTTCTTGCTCTTACACACTGCCATGAAAGGTTGACCTCTGCCATGTGCCCCTCTGCCTTGGAGCCAGCTGAATATGGACTGAAACCTCCAGTAACTGTGAGCAAAATAAACTTTTCCTTACCTCGTTTTGGGTGTCAGGTGTTTGTCCCAGCAACCAGAGAAGAGTAACCAAGACACTCGACAGCACAACTATGGGAAGAATACTATACATTCTTTACTGATTCATTAGCTCATTATATACTCATACTAAAATTTAATCACATAGATTTGGAGTTATTCTGTTTTATTGCTGCCGAGACCTAGAATAATATCTAGGTTACACAAGATTTGATGAATATTTCTTGCATGCTTGCCTCCCCACCCATGCCAGAGGTGTTTTGTTTTAACTCACTATGTAGCCCAGGTTGGTCTCAAACTTGCCGCAATCCTCCTTCTCAGCCTCCAAAATGCAGAAATTACAGGCATGCACCATTACTCCCAGCTAGTGCCAGAGGGTGAACTCAGGCCTTGTACATGCTAAGAGGGAAGCACTGAACCACTGAACTACATCCCCAGCCTGTTGTTTTTTGTTTGGTCGCTTGGGTTTTTTCAGGAGAAGGTTTTACTATATTGTCCTGGCTGGCCTCAAACCCCTGGGCTCAGGGGATCCTCCTGTCTCCACCTCCCCCAGAAGCTGGAACTATAGACATGTACCACCATACTTAAATCTTAAATATTTGAATCACCTGATAATACATACTTATACTTACTGTGATGGACTGTCAACTGATGGTCACCATGTTGCACCAAGCTGAACTGAGCTAGCCTGCTGCTGAGTGTGGGAGGCTCCCCCTGAGGATTGCTGCCAGGAGCATAAGAGGCAGAACTAGAGAAACTGGAGAGGCTGTTAGGGTTACCTTCGTAAGGTGCTGGTTGCTATTCTGCTGAAGGACCTTGTCATGCTGGCCTTTCCTGTTGAACTTTGTTGTTCTTGTCAGAGGAGGAGCTCGTGATGTTGTCGCTGAAGATGGCCATGTTTCACATTGGGGAGCTTTGGTTCTCACTTCTAGTATCACTTCCTGACCCTGGAGGGGAAGATGGTGCACAGCTCAACCTCTAGGAGAAGCTTGTCACGTTGCCTTTTCTGATGGGAACTCAGCTTTTCTCATCCTCAGAGTTGCCTGAGACCTCATGCTACTGCTGAGGATGGTTGTGTTCAGGGGAACTCTGGTTCTTAGCTTGAGCATTGCTTCCTGGCCCCAGTTCAGATCCCTCAGCCAGCGAGCACAGATCATGCTTCCCCCTGGCATAGACTTCTGGCTTCCACCCCTTACCTTTGGGCCTTCCTAGTGCCGATGTGAGAAGAGGACCTTCATGAGGCATTGTCGTGGGCTCTAGGCCTCCGGTTGGACTCCTGGGAGCGCTGTTATGAGTTCTAGGTTTTCAGCTGGATTCATGCAGGACGTTATTATGAGATCCAAGCCCTCAACTGGAGTGGAGTGTGTGTGTGTGTGTGTGTGTGTGTGTGTGTGTGTGTGTGGCTGGCTCAGCTCACCTTGGGGACAGGCTGGTATAGCATGTTGCACCGGTGATTGAACTGTGGTCCCTGCACTTGCCTAAGCAGGTGCTTTAGACCGCTGAGCTATCTCAACTGGATTCTTTGGTCTTTAGCTTATGGACAGATTTCCTGCTCTCTTTGTATATGATTCTTTGGGTGATTCATTATAAAATAATCTTATAAAATATGTCCTATATTATATTGTTCCCCTTGCAAAACTCCAAAACTATGACACCAACGTTTTTCCTTAAATATTCCTTATTTAAATTCTTAGGGAGCGGAGCAGGCAAGATGGCTCAATGGTCTAAAGCAGCTGCTTAGGCAAGCTTAGGCAACCACAGGGACCAAAGTCCAATCCCTGGCACCACATGCTGCGCCAGTCCCACCCTCAGGGAAGGCCGAGCCAGCCATAATATTAATAAATAAATAAATTTTTAGGGAGTATTAAAAGGCTTTCCTGCCAGGCATGGTGGCACACACCTATAATCCCAGCACTTGGGAGGCTGAGGCAGGAGCTTTTCCACAAGATCCTGGCCAGGCTGCATTACACAGCAAGACTCCGTCTCCAGGGCCGGCGAGATGGTTCAGTGGTCTAAAGGCCTGTTTGGAGGGCTCAGGCGACTGCGGGGACTGCAGTTCGATCCCCGGCACCACATGCTGCGCCAGCGCCACCACCAGGGCAGGCTGAGCCAGCCACAAAATGAATAAATAAAGAAACAAACAAACACAACAAGCAAACAAATAAATAAATAAATAAAATTAAAAAAAAAAAGACTCCGTCTCCAGTAAATAAGTGAATAAATGCTTAAATCCATCCATGACCATTTGATCTTCCTTTGGTCCTTTCCGAAATTGATGCAGTCTTTTGTGCCTGTCTTTCCATATCATTCTGTTCTTAGATATGTCTTTCCAAAGATGTGACCTATCTAGCCACATTCCTTCTCAGTCTATACACTGGTGGTGCCTCCCTAATGTCTTTAGAATAAAGTACAATTTATTTATACTGAAGTTAATTTTTTTTTTTTTTTGAGACAGGGACTATGTACTTTAGCCTGGTCTTGAACTCACTATGTAACCCAAGCTGTCTCAAACTGGAAACAAACCTCCTTCCTCAGCCTCCTCAGTGCTGGGATTACAGCTACAAATGATAACACCCAGCTGTATTAGACTTGGTTTACCAAGTATCTTATGTGTTTTCATAAATACATGTCCTTTTTATGATACTGGGGATTTAAATCAAGGCCTTCACATTGAGCTCTACCCCTAGCCTTTTTGTTTTGAGTCAGGGTCCGTTAGGGCTTATATGTCCTGTCCCCCGGAGCCTTAGGCACTCATTGGTGGGACTTTTGGAGCTGGTGGCATGTATGAATATGGATCAAGGGTGTATGACAACTAAATCGGTTTAATGTAGTTTTGAGTGTGGATAATGGAAAGCCCTACCCTGGGTGTAAGCAGTACCAATGGTCTTGGTTACTTTTCTCTCATTGTTGAGACAAAATACCTGATACCCAAATTAAAGACGGAAAGGTTTATTTAGCTCACAGTTTGTGAAAATTTCATTCTGTAATTAGCTGGCTCCAAGGCAGGCTGGCATGGCTGAGGGGTAACAGTTCACACTGGTGGAAGACAGCAAATCAGCAAGCGTAAAAGGTGGGAGGAGTGAGCCTCTTTTCTTCCTTTATATTGTAAACAGGCCAAACACACACACACACACACACACACACACACCAGGCAGGTGCAGCGCTCGCACCATCTCCATGCCCTCCTCTTGCACAGGCTGAAGATTTTACAAAGTGAGGCTCCCAGCCCTTGATGAGTCGCTTAGCACCTGGATGCACAAAGGCACAGAGGGAGGGCAGGCTCACTGCTGCTTCACTGCTTTCTGCCCACCCTGCCAGGGACTGTTTCTCCTCTGGTTCAGAGCCAGCCAACTATGAGCTAGAAAACCTCTACAAATTGTGAGATGAAATAAGTTTCCTCCTTTAACTTGTGAGTATTGGACACTTTGTCCCAGAACCAAGAAAAATGACTATGACAGTCTCCCTAAATTTCCCAGGCTGGGCTCAAACTTTCTATTTCCCTTTCTTAGCCTCCCAGAGTACTGGGACTATAGGCATTCACCACCATCTCAGTTCCTATGTATACAGTTCCAGGAAAATTGATCCTATCTATCATTGGACACACCACCACTTTATTTCCTAAGTACAGTACGTGTCCTGATTTTTTTTTCCTTTTTCTTTTTTTTGAAAGCAGGAATTGAACTTGAGGCTTTGTGCTTGCCAGGCAGGTGCTGCTGCTTTTAACTAGAAAAAATCATTTTAATAAAATCATTTTTAAAACTAATTACTTTTTAGGTGTGTGTGGCTAGCTCAGCCCACCCTGGGGGCGGAGCTGGAGCGGCATGTGGTGCCTGCCCGACATCAAACCTCCTTCCCTAAGGTTGCCTAAGCTTGCCTAAGCAGGCAGTTTAGACTGCTGAGCTATCTTACTGGTACTACTAATTAAATATTTGGGGGAGGGCGGTCTACAGTGTGTTCAGTTCTCTCTACTAGATCAGACTCGTAGTGATCCAGCTATTTACAGGCCTGTGTCCATGCCCAATCTCAATTGCCATCTCAGCGTGCCCCAGGGACAGGGTTAACACTGGCCTAACTGAATTTTAATATATTTGCAGAACAACTCCAAGAGAATGTTCTAAGCTGAGGGTGGTGATGCATGCCTGTAATCCCAGCTCTTGGGGGGCTAAGGCAGGAGGATTGATGTGAGTTCAATACCAGCCTGGCTACAGAAGCGAGCTCAAGGCCAGCCTGAACTGCATAGTGAGACGCTGTCTCAAAAAGGCCAGAGAGAGAGAGAGAGAGAGAGAGAGAGAGAGAGAGAGAGAGAAAATGTTCTTTAAGAAGTGATAATAGTATGTAGCATTCACCGTTAAAACTTTTTATATGTGTCGTAGTGAGGATTGTCCCCAGAACCTTTGTACTGAGTTACATCTTCCCCCTCTTTTGCCCTCTTTTTAAAATTTTGCAGCAGGGCTGGCGAGATAGTTAAGCGGTCTAAAGCACTTGCTTAGGCAAGCTTAGGCAACCACAGGGACCACGGTTCAATCCCTGGTACCGCATGCTGCACCAGCCCCACCCCCAGGGCAGGCTGAGCCAGCCGTAACATTAAATAAATAAAGTTTTAAAATAAAATAAAATTTTGCAGCAGTCTTCCTAAATTGCCCAGGCAGGAATCAAACCTCAAACTTGCCATCCTCCTCCCTCAGTTCCACAAAGCGCTAGGATTATGGGTATCCATTCAATGCTCCACCATCTAGTTTTTTTTGGAGAGAAATAAGAGAAGTAGTAGGGATTAAAATTGGGATCATTTGCTAGGCTATATCCTCAGTCCCTATTTGGTGTTCTGTTTTGTTTTTCTTGAGGCAGGGTCTTACAAAGTCAGATGGGGCTCAAATTTGTGATTATCCTGCCTCAGCCTCCCAGAGTGCTGGAGATTACAGGTATGCACCACTATGCCCAGCTGCTCTGTTTATGTTTTAATTTTAAAGTTGGGTAGCATGGTGGCAGCCAGCCTGAGCAAGTCAGTTCAAAGCGAACCTAAACTATATAGTTAGGGCCAGGGAGATAGCTCAGCAGAACAAATTCCTGTGTGGCAAGCACAAAGTCCTGAGTTCAATCCCTGATACAAAAACAGAACAGAACAAATGCATAGTGAGATCCTATCTCCAAAAAAACAAGTTATAATTTTGAGTCACGGTCTCAGTAAATTGCCAGGCTGGCCTCAAACTCATGGTCCTTCAACCTTACCTTCTGAAGTAACTAGAATTACAGGCAATGTCATGATGTCTAGCTCTCAAAGATTTGATATATTTTATGTATTTGGTATAGGGTCTCACTAAACAGCTCAGACTCTTAGTGATCTCCCTGTTTTCAGCCTCCCCAACACTCCGCAGCAAAAGAGGGTGAAGATGTAGCTCAGTACAAAGGGTTACAGGCGTGCACCACCACATCTGGTTGGGTGGCCCACTTAGCATGCCCAGGAGCAGGGCCAGCGTAGCATGTGGTGCCAGGATTGAATCCTGGCCCCTATGCTTGCTTAGGCAAACCCTTAGTCCACTGAGATATCTTACCTGCACAAAGATCTGATATATTTAACTCAGCCATTTAAAATTCAATGTCACCAGGTGTGGCAACACACTTCTGTAATCCCAGCACTTAGGAGGTTGAGGTAGGAGGGTTGCTATGAATTCAAGGCCAGTCTGACCTGCATAGTGAAGTCCTGTCTCAAAAAGACAAAAAAGAAAAAAGAAAGAAAGAAAAAAAGAAAAGAAAGTAATATAAAACCTCACTAGTTTTTTTTCCTGTATTTTGTCAATTATTTGTTCAAAACAAAAACCTAGTAAGAATCACTAGGTGTCCCCAGCACCCCAAAAGCTTGGAAAGTTTGTCTACTTCACCAGTTCTTTTTTTTTTTTTTTTTGCAGGGGAAGGTCTACAGGATGTTCCGGGTCTCACTACTTGATCAGACTCGAAGTGATCCACCTGTTTATGGACCATGCCACCATGTCATCTCAATTGCTATCTCAGTGCCCCTCAGGGGCAGGCCAGCACAGCTGGGGGGATTGAATCCCTGGCCCCTGAGCTTGCTTGCAGGCACTTTAATCCACTGAGCTATTTGGCTGGCCTATTTCACCAGTTCTTATTTGTGACAGGATCTCACTATGGAGTCCAGGGTGGCCTTGAACTGGAGATCCCCATCTCAGCCTCTCAAGTGCTGGGATGACAGGTAAGTGCCACTATGCAGCATGAGATACATCTTGAAACAGCCCTTAACCCACATATAGAGCAGCCCAGGTGTGACTGTGATTGTTGCTCAAAGTCATCACCAATACAATTTTGTGGGTTGGTTACTTGGATTTGTCAACCCCCTTGGGGGGCCCCAGGGAGATTTCTATGGGTGAATTCCCAAGGTTAAACGATGCACCTGTGCAAAACACAACAGCAACAGCAGGCAGTATGGAGCAGAGCAGAGTGCAAGAGCACAAGGGAGCGGTGTCTTTATTTTGTATTCTTTTTTTTTTTTTTTTTTTGGCAGGATTAGGGATTGAACTCAGGACCTTGTACTTGCCAGGCAAGTGCTCATTCTACTGAGCTATCTCGCCAGCCTCTTTATTTTGTATTCTTACACAGCTTGTTATCTCATACTTACATTCTTACACAGTGCTGTAGCCAGTGCACGGGTGTTTACCTGGCTAAGACATGGTTACATATCTGTATCTCACTGTATACCTGCTCTGAACAAGCAGGGTATGTCTTCAGGTGTCTTTAGACGCCCCTGAGCTTTGAAGCAGTCTAAGTGGTTCCTTACAGAACTTAATGGGATTCACCCAGTGTTTTCCATCTTGTAGCCCATTATTCAGAAGAACTAATGTTGGTCTAAAACAGCCAATCTTTAAACCCCCAAGATAACATGCTCAAAATAGTTCGCATCCTGTGGACTCCTTTGTTTGTAGCACTTGCTCTGGGTGACTACACTCAAAATTACTTAGGAGTTGACCTGGACTTTATAGAAATCAAGTGAGTGTTGATATTTTTGGTTTTTTGAGACAGATTCTCATTTCTAATCCAGGTAGCCTTGAACTCTCTACATAGCCCAGACTGGCCTCCAACTGACAGTAATCCTCCTACCTCAACCTCCTGAGTGCTGGGATTACAGGTGTGAGCCACCTCATTACAGGTGTGCCACCAAACTTAGCATGTTTTGCTTTTCAAATAGGCATCTTAGGGGAAGATTATTTAGATAAGTTAAATGAAGGTAAATTTTATCTACCAAATTTCACTGTTTGTTTTATTGTCTTTTTGAGGCAGGGTCTGCCTATGCAGTTCAGACTGGCCTTGAACTCTCTTTGTAGCCCAGGCTGCTCTCAAGCTCTAAATGATGCTCATACCTCAGGTTCCCCTGGAATTATAGGTATATGTGCCACCAGGCCTGACTTCAAAATTTAACTGTCAATAGGGATGTTCTGAATACCTTTTAGTTCTGAATACTATTTAATTCAAAGAATTTTCATTCTAAAACTGAGCATGTTCTGCCAAAACCAGGAGTTGAGATTACTCAGGGACCAGATGAGGATAATGTCATGAGATCTCTACTGTGTATACACACCAGTTGTGAGGGCCCAATTTTCCCAGCATGCATCTCACTCAGCCCAGGCAATTCTTATCAACTTCAAAGGGTGAGATGTGTGTCCACAGATAGGAGTTTGTGGTACTCAGGGCTTACTCAGCAGGAGCACATCCTACAAATTAGGGTACCAGGCTTCATCTTTTTTTTTCTTAGTCAAATCAACCCAGCTGGATTTTGAACCTTTAGTTTGATAATATCAAATCCACTTGGCTTTAGTTCACACATCAATCTTGTTGATTGCATAGTTTAGATTTATAGATTGATATGCAAAATATGTTACAGAGCTATATGCTGTACCACTATGTAGCTTTTTAGTGTCAAATTACCAAAATGTATTCTGAAGATAATTTTATACACAGCAAAGAGAGAAGCAAAAGATATAATTTCACATGTTTTCTGTTCAATTTTTTTTAAATTCTATTTACAAGTACTGTTTCTCAGCTTTAATTTGATACTTTACTATCACATAAATTATCTTTTAATGTAATTGCTTTTATATAATAATTATGATCTTGAAATTCTGAGAAGTGATTAAAGGGCATTTCCTAAGAAACACATTTCTGGG
>PVKN010042015.1:0-10456 GCA_004027915.1 Capromys pilorides
CCTGGGCTTTTCTATGAGAATACTGTGTGTGTATGTGTGTGTGTGTGTGTGTGTGTGTGTGTGTGTGTGTTATCTCACCTTTTGGCTTCAACTAACATTAATCAATATAATATACTTCGTTTATTCTAAGTGATCATAATTGGACACTGCCACATTATTTAAGTGTCAACTTTTGCTAATTTTATATACTGTTTTCATATCAAATGAGAAACAAACACATATACGCCCCAGTAAATATAATAAAATTCAGTGTATCAGTTGCAGCACTATTTAACACATAATAACCTAACCACATGCAACTAAAAGGATTTGTACTAATCAATCTATAGTCATAGCCCAGTCAGAGATTTCACTTCAACAAAACCTAAATAGTTAACATCATTTTTATATTTGTCAGTGTTGTGGCTTTATCATTAATTTTAAATCATTTTTTATAAAAAAGCTACACTTTCAGGCATTTCAATCTAGTTAGGTATGGGGCTGGAATTTTATAAAATGTATATAAGCCATAATGTGGATCATAATAAGTGTCTACTGGAAATTTTCTTCTTTTAAATGCCAAATGTGGGACAGGCCAAGTAGCTCAGCAGATTAAAGTGCCTGTAGGCAGGCACAGAGACAGGGGTCCAAACCCAGGCTTGTCATGCCAGCCCCGCCTCCGGGCTACACTGAGATGGCAATTGAGACTGGGTGTGGTGGCACACACCTGTAATCCCAGCTCTTGGGAGGCTGTAAACAGGAGGATCACTACAAGTCTGATTCAGTAGTGAGACCCTGAATATCCTGTAGACCCTTCTCTAAAATACAAAATTAAAAAAAAAAGGAACTAAAAAACAGCGAAATATATTACCTGGTTTCTTTCATTTTATAATCTGTTATGATATTAGTGTGCAAAGTTCTGAAGAATCAAGGGCACATTTTATCATGAAAAACATTAAATCTAGTAAGGTAGAATCTTATTGAAACACTAATACCATGGGAAAACAGAGAATGTCTACCAAGTATTAGCCTTTGCTTTTCCTTGGTTCTCATTATGTTGCTTTTCATAACTTCTTGTGTTCAGAATTTGGTTCTGGCTTTAATTCTTAACTCCAGTCTCATATTTGACCTATTTAATAGCTCTTTTAACCTACACATCTTACCATTAAATCAATCTTGGAATGAAAAAAAAAATTTTTTCCGTTCTAAGCCTTTGATTTCTCTGCAGTTAAAAATAATTGATATCGGGCCGGTGAGATGGTTCAGTGGTCTAAAGTGCCTGTTTAGGACAGCTCAGGCAACTGCAGGGACTGCGGTTCGATCCCCAGCACCACATGCTGCGCCAGCCCCACCACCAGGGCAGGCTGAGCCAACCACAACATAAATAAATAAAGAAACAAAAAAACAAACACAACAAGCAAACAAATAAATAAATAAATAATAAAAATTAAAAAAAAAAATAATTGATATCAAGGGGCCAATTATGTGTTTATAACTCAAATCTAATATTTAGAAAATCTATTTCCCTCTTTTGCTAAAATGTCTAGTTTATTCAAATCATCCTTCTTGTTCTCACTGCTACTGCCCTAGTTTTTACCTTTGTATTATCACATCTGGCCAAGTTAAACAATCAATACATATGGTACTATATTGTAAGTACAGTACTGGAAATTATTAGAACATACTGAAAATTACTTGGGCTTTCATCTAAGTTTATTCCCAAAAATCAGAGGTAAGAATGTGAGTAATTTATTTAACCTGTCTTCTCGTTAGTTTACTATCTAGATAATGGAAATGATAATAGTACCAATATATATCTTCACGGGTTGCTATAAGAATAAAATGAATAAGCACTGTGTTAGCTGCTATATAATAATCAATCAAAATTGTCAATTAACATTTTCCCAAATCACACATTTCTGCATATTATCATTTCTCTATAGGGTGCAACAAAGCCAATGTACAACTTCCTTTACCGACATGATTCAATTTTCCCCTCTGTCTTTCATTTCCTTGATTATTTTCAGCATTATGACAGAAGGAATGATGGATACAAGAGAATAGGCTATTAACAGTGATGGCAAAAAAAGTTATTCTGTGAAGTAGCATAGTGTAGAGTAAAACTAGAAATAAATTATGAAAAACCATAGATTTAAGTGTATATTGTTTCAATTTCCAATTTAGTATTGCTGATTATATGAACTTTGCCAAATAAGTTTTAACATTGATTCTTATTTCTTATTCCTCATTTATAAATAGAGAATAACAACAGTGTTATCATTACTGGGTTATTGTGAGGTGATCCATGTAAAAATCATTAGAACGATAAAATGTGAGCTCCATAAGTATGGCCATTTTTTGTTTGTTATACTCATTGCTATATTTCACTTCCTAAAATAGTATCTGGCACTCAAGAAACAGAGCTGGATGAGTACTACTTTGGGCAATGCCCATTTAGCAAATGATGCAACTATTATTAGTCTTCTGTTTCTTCCACCTTCACCTGTTGTGTTTATGTTATGCTACAGGATGAATTGGAAACCAGAATGCTCTGTACAGCTTTAAAGCAGAAGATAATGATCTATATTGTCAAGTTAGTAAAGACTCTAAATTGTTACACAATAGACTGAATGGTCTCTATCCATAATTCTCTAATTGCAATTTTATGCTGTTTTTAACACATATTTTCTTCCTTTGCCTAGAACAAGCCAGATTTCAAAACCAAGCATGATAAAATGTTGTTGTAGAAACTATGAAGAACTGAAAATAAGGTAGCTATATTGTTTTCCTTGCAGTGGGAAATCTATGGAAGAGACTGGCATGAAATAAAGCTTGAAACACTAGCTGTCCTACTCTAAGTTTCCATGCTCACAGTCAATTTCCTTAGCTCCTTCTCACAGGAGAAAACCATAAGTTTATGTGCATATCCAATTATTATATGAAAGCAATATACCATTAAGCTCTCAAACACAGAACCCTGACACAACTTTTATCATTCTACCCCTGTTTTCCCACGTGGCTTGAATCAAGGGGGGAAGTATGGTGCAATTCAATGCTTCTCAACAATTTCAGTGACACTGGGGAATTTTACATTTCCTTCACATTCTCTCAGACTTAAAACTATCTTCCACATCAACTGCAGTCATAATATATATATCTGCCAATCAGTTTCACATCATCATGAGATAGCCAGTGCTAGCAAATGAGTTGATATAATTTTAGACTAAATCAAAGAAACTTGACATTTTAGTCAGGTTGTATAATTTATTGCAAATAAACGAAAGCCTTCTGTTAGACTCTTTTTATATATTGAAAATTACTCATAAATTCTCACTGTTACCTTCAAAGATCCCCTAAGGGAGGCAGTGTAAGCAGAAATCTCAGGCTGGGAATCACTGATGTAGTACAAAGAATTATGGGTGCTAATAAATGTCATAGATTCTTAGAGCCTCTCTTTTGTCTTTCAGTTAAAGAGGAGCAATAACATATGACATACAACCTTTTAGTTAGTATTTTAGCACATTCATTGTTTCAGTCATTTTGCTACATGCTTCATACATGAAATTTTTATTAGTATTACCTCTAATCAGGCATTCATTACATATATCTATTTCATAAATAAGGAAACTGAAGAAGCCAAGTGACTAATCAAGACTACACTATTAGTATAAGGTAAAGCTATAACGTATCACCAGATCAACCTGAATCCAATGTACTGCTCTGAAAAGTGATGTCATAGTATGAGTAAGCAGTATCAAAATATTTCACAGATGCTTGAGTATTACATAGATGTACCTAATAGTTACACTTCACATTTGCATAAGAATTCTGTTTCTGTGATCACTCTCTTTCCTCCTCATCCATCATAAATATAAATATTTTATTTATTTATTTGTATTTTAGGGAAGGGTCTACAGAGTGCTCAGGGTCTCACTTCTAGATCAGACTCATAGTGATCATCCTGTTTACAGCCTCCCAAGACCTGGGATTACAGGCATGCACTACCATGCTAAGTCTCAATTGCTGTCTGAGCTCACCCTGAGAGCAGGTCTGGCATGGCAGGCCTGGGGATCAGAATCCCAGCCACGTGACTGCTTGGAGGTACCTTAATCCCCTGAGCTATTGACCAGCCCAAACAACTGAGCTAAGCTGCAGGCCCCCTCTTTGTATTTTAATTATCAATAGCTCTGGTCTATGCATAATTCCTTCAGAAACAAACTGTAAAACATCAAAATTTAATTATCTGGCCAAATTCAGTGGCCAATGCCTCTAATTCCAGACAGTCAAGTAGCTGATGAAAAAAAAAATGTTTGGGCCCAGCCTAGAAAATTTAGTAAGACATTATCTCAGAGAAAAGAAAAGAAAAGAAAAGAAAAGAAAAGAAAAGAAAAGAAAAGAGCTGGGGTGTGGTATGGTGCTCCCTGGTTTCAAATTTGTCATGAAGAATAAAAAAGACATTCTGTCACCTTGGTTTATTTTATTAAAATGACTTTTTGTCACCTTGACTTTGTCAGTTACAATTAGTAATATCCCAGATCAAAAATGTCTATAGAAGGAAACATTTACTTCCCATGACTCCTATTTCCACTTATCAAAAGCCTAATCTTTCAAGAATATAAAACTCCCTCCATTAAACAACTTAGGGCATCATACATTGACATGGTACATTCTTTCTCTAAACTCTGTATGATTTCATTTGTAACTTCCTCTTTCTTGAAATTATGAATACTGAACTGTTTTCTTTCATACTTACCTCTATAATAATTTCCACACTTCTTACAATATACTAATTGAAACAGATTATAGTATTTAATGGATTGGACTGTACTGTATTGTGGTTGAGAAGGACTTCAGCTGTCACTAAAACTAGAACCTATGCCTTGAAGGAAATGAATCTCTAGGTCATAGATGTAGTCAAGCTGGGAATAAAAGGCAAGTTTACTAAATCAAAGACTTGTAAATTACCTATTTAGTGTTCATTCCCCACAGTATTGACTGTGATACTTTGCACATAATAGATATACAAAAATATATGTAGCATGCAATAGAAATTGAAGGAAATGCTAAATTATAGAGAAACAGATGAACTTTGCACTCTACTAAATGTTAAAGCACATACTACTAGTTTGTGAACACGTTATAGAGAAGAGGATGTAAATGGCTGACTGAAATATTTATTCGGATCAAAAATAAATTTCACTAACTGTTTTACATTTCAAATACAAAATATAGGAAAATCAGTTTTTCCTACTCACTGCTTTCATTTTAACTAAATATACCCTGAAACTGTTCATTCATTCTGCTACTGCAGTAAATTTTCCAGAACTCTTAAAACACAACACAATACACTTTTCTCTACAGGTATTTAATCACATTGTACTAACAATCCTTTTGCTCACATGATTATGGTAGCACAAGAAAGAACGACACAAGCTTGTGATAGACCAAAATATGGGATTCTATTCAGTACCTGTCTCAGTTACTCTTCTCTCGCTGCTGGGACAAATACCCAACACCCAAAATGAAGGAAAGAAAGGTTTATTTAGCTCACAGTTACTGCAGGTTACAGTCCATACTGGGCTGGAAGAACAATGGCAGAGGCCAGCAGTTCATGGTGGTGGAACAGCAACAGAATGGTGACATAGGCAACTGACCAACCAGTGCAGCAGAGAGCAACAGCCCAAGTGTGTCTCTCTGCCTCAGCCTGTCCACCTTAGACCAAACCCATAATCCAAGAAGGCTCAGAACCATAATCCCATCAGTACTAAAACACATAATACCAGTGGATCATGAGTTCAAGTCTCAAACTCTAGAAGTCCCTGTCCCATGATTGCTTGAGGCTTTGGGGGGAAAAACTAGACACAAACCATAACAGTACCTTTGTGAAATTTTTCAAAAGTCCCTAAGTTCCTAGTTTGAAAACATGATCTGAAGAATACAAGTATAGCACTCTTGGATAGGTTTTGTTTGATATTTTTTTTTTGTACCAGGTATCAAATTTGGGAATTTGTGCTTGCCAGGCAGGCACTTATGTTGCTAAACTATCACCTCAGCCCCTAAGTACAGCATTCTTTGTAAAGTAAAAATAATGTTTGCATCTTCTCTCAAAACTTTGCCACTGAAATTGCCTTTTATGATACCCAAATCTCAAGAACAACCTTCTACCACAAAGATAAGTAATTATTAACTTCATCTGTTACTTTCCTTCTCTGTTTCTCTGAACCAGTAGTTTTCAGTGAAGCAGGTAGGATGCTTTTTTGAAAATGAATTTAAGTAGTCAAGTCACTGAATCTACATGATGTAGATCAGTGTATATCTGCGTACTGTGGGAAAAAACAAAACAAAACAAAACAAAACAGTGTTCTGTTTTTCTAAGGACAAAACAGCCAGACAAACATTATTTCAATTTATAGAATATTTGCAGATTTTCTTTATTTTTTATAATGCTACTTTGTCTTCAGAACTTTTCTATGAAATTTCACAATTGAGTTTAATTAAGCTTCAGATAACTCAGAAAGGCAGATAATTTTCCCAGTGTGGAATATTTTAATGTCCGACACACACAGCCTGCTGATCTTTTGTGAGTCCCGCTGTTTATACCAAGCTTGTGAGTTCACATCATAGCTTGTTCTCTAAGGTAGCGCATTGTATATTGGTTAGTACTTATTTCTCAGGTGTAAATCCGGTCTTCTAAACTGAAAATTAAATTCTGTGTGGGCAGGAACTTTGTGTTATAATGTTTTAAATTGTGTACAATATTTAGTATACTGCTAGAGACAGAATAAGCTTTCATAAATATTTATAGAATTGAAATGTTTTTTCTAACAGGTATAACTGTGAAATATCAAAAGAAAGGTCAGATTAACAAATGGTCTAGTCAATCTGTTTGCCAAACACATACACTGAGAAATTGAATATTTCAAATTATTGAGTTTGCTTCTAGATAACCATATACACACACATTTAATGTCCATCAACGTGGGTCATATAAAAATAAATTATGGGACATTCATGTAATGAAATTCTATGCAGCAACTTAAAAATATTTACTGAATAATTATGCTGAAGTGAAATTTCTAAGATATGTTGTTAAAGTAAGGGCATTACAAAATATGTAGAACTTTACTTCAGGCTTAATACCCTTTAATATCAAAGGGAAATAAACCACTGTATAGATGGGTACAGTTACATCTACTAAGCTTAAATAAGTCTAGAAATTTGCACTGATTTGGGGCAAAAATCTGTTTGAAATGGATACCTCTCAAAGCAGGACTGACAGTGCAGAGGAGGTGGTAGACATACTTTATTTCGTGCCACATCAGAGTGCTTAAATACAACATTGACTATGAATATATATTCATGTTTTAATTTATAAAAGGAATAAATTTAAAAATTAATATATCAGTACATCAAATTTGCAATAGCATATCTAATTCACCAATGCTGCCCACTATTTGATAATAAACCTGCAGATTGTTACAGAAGAAATAATTATTTTAAATTTCACTTTAGCAGAAAGGCCAGGTTTGGGACAAGGCAGAGAAGAAATCCACAGCATAGAGGCATTGTTCATTTGGGAGTGGGTAGAATGGAACTCCATAGCACAGTGGCCTGGTTTGGGAATGTAAAGAATGGAATTTCAGGAGAGAGGCTCAGTTTGGGACCCTGCAATGGAACTCCATGCAGAGGCACTAGGAGCTAGACTCAGTGAGCTAAACCAGGAACAGAACACCTAGCCAGTGGGGCACAGTTGGTTCACTTCGAAAGGCTGCAGCAGGAAGAAGCCAAGCACAGCAGCCAGACCCAAGCCAGGCCAGCTGATTGAGTTCACATTTGGTAGATTTCCATCTAGTGATCTGGGTCATATGCTAGGTCCGGCAGGGCACAGAACTAGACCCAGCTCTACAGGAGCATCCTCTCAAGACAGGTGGAAACGGGTAACTGGAGTTAACTATTCTGTCTGGAAGACTCCAGGTATATCAAGGGGAAGTAACCAGATATAACTTAAGGAACTAATTTAAATATAAAACCCCAATTTAATGTCTGCTTAGCTATATAGCCATAACGTTTGCACTTATGATCTAAAATATATACTCATTAGCTGCAAGAGTTTGTCAAATGCTGAAACTCACTACCCATCATTAGTGTTTCTCATCACATAACTGCAAATAGAAACTATATCTCCTTAACCACATATTCTCTGTTGGGTAATAATATTCAGAGGCACTTGGGTAATAACCTCACCAAAGCCCTATACTAAAGGACAGAGGAGAGTGTGAAACATAAACAAGTATCTCTCAATCACAAGAGCAAAATCCTGGGACTCACACAAAACAACACTCTCTGACACAGAAAAGACACCTATAGGATGGATTCTTAACAAAGAGGCTGTGATCTCTGTGATAGAGATAACTGCCACCAAACTTTCACAAAAAAGCACCACAATAATCAAAATAAAGAGATCTTTCTGAAATATAAAATGACAAAGACAAGGAGCAAAATGCATTGTCAGGCCCCAAGCTCACACAGAATGAAAAGAGGAGATATTAACACAGAGAAAACTGGAAGTCACACTTTTCAAATCTCTGAAATAATAGCAATTGAAGGAATGAAACAACTGCAGGATATAGAAGATATCAGACTAGAAATAATATCTCAAGTAAAAACCAAAAGAAATAACTATAACGAAAGTGTTACTAAGCATTTCCGAACAAGACATTGATTAAAAAGAAAGGAGAATGAAAAGTGATGGAAACCTTGAGTGAGCAATGTAGACAAGAAATACAATGCATAAAACAGATTCAAAGAGATGTTCAGGAGATTAAAAACTCAGTTAAAGGGACTGGGGAAATAGTTCAGTGGAATAAGTGTTTGCCTAGCAAGTACAAGGTCCTCTGTTTGATCCCTGGTACTACCAAAACCGATTCTTTAAAAAAAAACTGAATTAAAATTTGGTAAAATTGTCTGAATGAAATTAAAGATAGATTTTCAGACTTTGAACACAGTGTTGCAGCTAGTTAAACTAAGAAAAAATCTCTTGAAAACAACTAAGATCCAGGAAATGATAATTCAACAGCTGAAAGAAAATGCAAAGATGAACAAGACTAATAGGCATCAATGAGAAAGGAGTCAAAGCAAATGATATAAAAATAATATAGGGAGAAGAGCAGAAAACATCACAAATATGGGGAAACAATCTGACATTCAGTTAACCAAGGCATATAGAACTCCAAATAATATCAAACCAATTAAAACCACACCAAGGCATATAATAACCAAGATCTCAGAAATTCAGCACAAGAATAGCATTGTAAAAGTCACTAGAGAACAGAAACAGATCACCTTTAAAGGAAAACCTCTAGAATAATGGCAGATTTCTCCTCAAAAAACGTCAAGTCAGAAAGAGTATGGAAAAAAGTATCTCAAGTCCTATAAGAAAACAAATTTCAATCCAGAATGACATATCCTGTAAAACTCTCTTTCAACTTTAATGGACAAATGAAATATTTCTACAACAAAGAACAACTAAAGAATTTCATGATGACCAAGTCAACCCTATGCTGAGTAGTAAAGCTAGAAAGGGATCAAAATGACCACAACTCCAAGAATGAGAATGGAAAAAAAACCTTACCAAATAGGGCTAACACTTAAACACAGGGAAAAAGCTAGGTAACCAACAGCAGGAATGTAACATCATAAACATAAGTCAATACATATCAATTATAACCATGAGTGTAAAAGGCCTCAGTTCACCAATTAAAAGAAATAAATTGGCAGAGTGGATTAAGAATCAAAATCCAACAATATACTGTATACAAGAAACACATTTAACTGATAAAGAAATTCATAGGCTGAAAATCAAAGGACGAAAAACAATATTACAAGTCCCAGGACCGCAGAAAAAAGCAGGGATAGCAGTTCTGTTTGCAGATAATCTGAACTTCAAACCAAGAATAATCAAATGAAATAAAGATGGTGACTGCATACTGGTTAGAGAAAAAATTCAAGAGGAGAGATAACAATGATAAGTATGTATGCACCAAATTCAGGAGCATAGAACTGTATAAGACAAATTTTAATGGACATAAAAAATGTAATATCTGATATCACAAACTTTTTTCTTATTCATTAACTTTATTGAAAATAAATAATTATATAGCATATTAAAAGTTGCAGACAAATATTGATCTGTGAAAGGTATAAGATGTAGATAAAGTGAATTTTAGAGAAATATTTCTGAAATGAATACATAGCATGAGATTAATAGACTACACATTGTAAATAATTTACAAACTTAAATGAATATAACAATAAAAAATGTCTAAAATAAAAATGAAGAAGTTACAGATCAGTCATATAACAGTTCACTCTGTGCCAAAATCAAGAAACTTATATTCATATAATTAAAATTCTCAAAGTATAAACAGGTAGGCAATAAATATTTAAAGATTTAAAATTTCTAAATTTCATTTGATTA
>PVKN010042016.1:0-10456 GCA_004027915.1 Capromys pilorides
AGATAATTCATCTTCTTCAAGTCAATGTGGTGCTTTTCATACTCATGTTGAAACCTGTAACTACAGGTTCTTTTTCAGTGCTGTATAGTAAATGCTTATACTATCCTTTCTACTACAACAGGGCTTTTCATTTTTAAATTTATTTTTTTAATAATAGTATTTTATTATTTTATTTTGAAGAGTAAAAACAAGAGCAAGCAAAACAAAAGCCAAGACAGAAATGAGGTAACATATAACAATACACACATGAAAGATTTTTAAAACAAGCATATCTGATTAACAGTGATTGATATAGTATACATTTTTATTGTCAAATCTGTTGCTCAGATTGACATTGATATAGTTGTGAAATATGGGACATAGGGTTGAATATTACCACATGTTTTCAAGTTCAATATAGTGAGGATAATCAAAGAGATTATTTAACTTGTTATCTAACATTATATATAAAGGTGACACCCAGATGTATTCTGGCTTTATAGATGACAAGTCAATTTATGAAGTAAATGGAAAAAAATAGTAGAATATCTAAGAACTAGAGGGGGAGGAGTTTAAACAAGAGTCAACATTAAAAAACTAAAAGACAAAAATTAAATGGATTACATCATAATTAAAAATAGAACAGTCATGGGCTGGAGAGGTAGCTCCATAGTCTAAGTACCTGCTTGGCGAGTACAAGGACTCAGGTTCGATATCCAGTACACATGCTGTGCTGGCCCTGGACCCTGGGGGCTGAGCTAGCCACTGAAATGGGCATGATAGCGCATGCCTGTAATCCCAGTGCTTGAGAGGCTGAGTCAGGGGGATCACTATGAGTATGAGCTGCATAGTGTAGCAAGACCCTATACCAAACAAACAAACAAATAAATAAATAAATAAGTAAATAAATAAATAAAAGAACAGTCACATAAAGGGTACAGATGAAGTGCTAATAGCTAGATTATCCAATTATCACTCTTAGTTCAGCAAGAAAAATATAAGACCCACCATAAAAGTTTGTAGAAGATAGCTAAAAGGCTAATAATGTAAAATTCATTGGTTATCAAAGAACAGAATTGAGGTGTACTTTTCATTCTGTTCCCCTAAGCACAAGCCCATTGGGAACATAGATGTCAGGTTACATAGCTGAAATATCACCAGTGAAAGGAGTCCGCTGTTTTTTAAGTTGTCTCTTTGCCCTTTGTAATCACAGTCAAGTCTATATATCCTGAACTCAAATTTAAGAGCCAAAGGTTTTACAAAGTGGAGCAGTATTGGAATCTTCTGGTAGCCCATTTTACTCTTTGCTTGTGATGTTAGTTATGTTTTTCTTCTCTCAGGTTAATTGATTGCCTTATAACACAATAAAATTTCACTGAATTTCAGGAGATTTCCCAAGTACTGGAGACAAAAGAATCAGATACCAGAACTGCTGTTCTGATATTTGAACACAAATGTTGCATCCTCAGGCCTCTTCTCCTCAGGCATCAAATTTTCACCATTCCTTCCAGTCCTTACCCATAGGACTCTTATGTCACTTATAGTCATCTTTTATTAGCTACAACCTGGCATAGCAAAAGTTATGTGTGGTGGTCATGATTTTATTTTATAATGTGAGGTCATAGGGACAAATAGATACAGTGGTACTTCAGTTCACCAAATTGATTCTTTCTGCAGTTCTGTTTGCAAAGTGAATTGGATGAGAACCGAATCAAATTCACAGATTTTCTAGTGTGGTCAACATTGAACCTAACTGTTGAATTTGATTTGGTCTCATTCAATATGATTTGTGATCAGAATCAAGGAAGGAATTAAGTTTAGGAGGTACCACTGTGTTTGTGAAATTCTAGATCATTGGGATGTAAGAGATGTTAGAACTTTGTTTCATAGTTTCCCAGTTGTGTTCTCTGGGAGACTCAGGAGCCACTGTAAGAAGGTTCAGCAGATGAGAGGAATGCTGAGTGGAGGGACTCTAGGTCTGTTCTTTAATTGCGAAAAATCTATTCATGTATCTTATACATTGAATAAGTGTGTAAGTGGTAGTATGAAAGTGTGATTGAGAATAACTCATTTCATTTTTTTATTATTTTTTGAAAAATATATATATATTTTTTTGGTACAGGATCTCAATATGCATCTTGGAGTCATAGTGTTCCTCTTCTCTCAGCTTCTCCAGCACTGGGATTACAGGTGCGTGTCACAGTGCCCAGTTTTGGGGCTTTCATGGTGCACCCAGAGTTCCACGGACAGCATGGCATTCAGTACTGGGGATCAAGTTTTTATCCTTATGATTGCCAGGCAGGTGCTTAGACTGCTGAGCTGTCTCCCTAGCCCAATACACTCATCTTTAAAAATGTATTTAGTTCAGGGTCTAAGGGTCTACAGGGTTTCACTACACAGATTGGGCTTACAGTGATTCTCCTGTTTTCAGCTTGCTGAGCACTGGGATTATAGGCACGTGCCACTACACTCAGTCTCAGTTGTCATCTCAGTGTGTTCTGGGGGCAGGGCCATCACAGCACATGAAGGATTAAACCTTGATCCCTGAGTCTGGCTAAGCAGGTACTTTAATCCACTGAGCTATCTGCCTTGCCCTACTCATTTTAATAGGGAAAAGTTGAGGCTCAGAAAGGAGTTAGAACAAATTATCAGTGAAAATAGTATGACAACCCAGGCCTCACAAGAAATTTTCTCTTCCTAAATACCAGTTCCATGTTAAGTCTAAGGCATTTGATATTCAGAAAGATAGTGATGTTAAGCTCAAGTACCTATGTTATAGAGTAATAGTATCACAAAGCTTCTCTTCTGGAGGGTTAACAACTTAAGTTTACAGACCAAAAAATTAGAGAAAAAGAAGAACTACAAAGATAGCCAAGATTTTGGCCCTAGCCCTTCAAGATCAATGAGGACTCAGGATATAAGAGAACCTGTACTGTAACATCGTATAACTCAGTGGTGTCCCAAATTTTCTGTTCAAGGAGATTGTGGGACCACAGAAGAAAGGGATCGATGTTGTACAGTTTGCCTAAGGAGAGTCACCTAGTGAGAGGACATTCTCTCAGGCTTTCACAGAGAGCAAACTGGTCAAGCAATGACTATGATGCATCTAGATGGCTGACACTGACAAAAGTTCTACAAAACGAGGTACATGGTATCAAGGTAAATCCTGAGGAGATTTGTCTAGTTACGTTTTTTTATATAGGTCTTATTTTAACTTGGCCTTAACCATTCAGCAGAAAAGTTTACTCATGAGGCATAAAAAGTAAAGCCAGATTAGTATGCTGAGCTGTAATAAAAGGCTCAAGTCAATAGCTTCCAATATTACTAGTTCTGCTGATAACACACTACCATTATGGAAGATTGGAGTATACATACAACTACTTTCTCTTAGTTCAATGAGAAGAAATATTTGTACCAATGGTGTTTAGAAAAATTATCATGTCTTCATCTTGTACTCTGAACAACTACTATGAAGACAACAATATGCATTGTATAAATTATTGTGACTGTCCTACTAATGTGTTTTGAAATTGTCTCATTGCTATTTCTTATTAAAAGTAATAAAATTTAAAAAAAGAAATTTTCTCTTCTCTTATCAGCTTCATGTGTGATCTTGTGGTCCATACTGCTTGAAGATGTCCAGGGGTTGGGTTGAGGATGTAGAATCAGGAGCTTTTCTCAGCAGGAATGGGTAGAGGGTCAAGCAGGACCTGGGTGGTTCATCAGGGCAGTTACAACTTCCCTCCCTAAGTACAGAACCCCTTTTTGTAAAATATTAGCCACCAGTAACAAATCCTTCTTGTGCTCTGCAACTGGAAGAAAAATATGTGGAGATTGTTCTGTTAGCACTTTAGGCAGGATGCCTAAAGCTTAATTAGTATAGGCAGATGATCTAGTTTATAGTATCAGCTGTTCAGAGCCTCAGATTTCATACTTTTAAAGGGGATTACACAAAATAATTTTTCGTTTTTTTTTTTTTTTCTGTATTTAGGACAGAATCTACAGGGTCTACAGAGTCTCACTATGTAGATCAGACTCATAGTGATTCTCCTGTTTTCAGCCTCCCAAGTGCTGGGATTACTGGCATGTGCCCCCATGCCCAGTCTCAATTGCCATCTCAGTGTGCCTAGGGGTGGGGGTGGCACAGCACCCCGGGATCGAAGCCTGGCTGCTGCACTCTGCCTGTGCAGGCACTTTAGTCCACTGGAAGTTGAGGATTCTTTTTTTTTTTGGGCTGGCTCAGACTGCCTTAAGGGGTCTGGTTTGGCATGTGGACTGGGGATCGAACCATGGTCCCCTGCACCTGACTGGGTTTGCTCAAGCAGACACTTTAAACAACTGAGCTAACACACAATCCTCCAATTTTTCAGTTTCTAATGCTCTGGGATTTCAGTATACAATTGGGATTAAAAATGATAGCTACTTATTGAGAAAAGGGTTGGTGACCTTCAGCATGGTCATTTGAGGGTCCAGTCATCTCAGCTTGATGGACTTCTGTGATTAGAAGAGGAGTGAGATGGGGCATAGAGAGAAAGGCAGAGAAGGAAAGAGCCCACGGTCACCTCAGAGGTGGCAGGATTCACTGTGCCCTGGAAGTTATGTGCGTAGGGTTATCATCTCAGCCACTTCTGTTTCATCCTTTACGGTGATCTTCTTTCAAGTGTGCCCCAAGGCATGAGAGGCATGTGGCTTTCCTCCACCCACCATCACTATCAATTTCAGGTTTCACCAAATGGTAGGGAAAGATTGGGGACCTGGAAGGAGGTGATTGTTCTTTAGGTAACCTCACCCTAAGGAGATAGGCTGTCTTTTCATCCACCCACCCCAGGGACTCATTAAGAATGGAGGCTTAGGAGAAGAGTAGAGATTGTGGAATACTAGGATTAACAAGTTTCTTTAGATCTCAAGTAATTAGTAGCTTGCTATCGTCTTGATTTTGAAAGAGAGCGAGGTACTAAAGTAGAGAAGGTTTGGTCTTGGGATGTTGGCAACAATGGCAGTAGTGGGGGAGAGCAAATTGTGTTTCTATGGAGTGATCCTAGGAGGGAAGTTTGTTGGGATCCACACAGGCTGAGTAGCTGAAACTGGGGGCAACTCATAACTTCTCTGAATTTTGTACTTTTTATTTATATAGCATGTATTTAGTAGAACCGGTAAGCTAGAGATGGTTAACTGAAGAATTATACAAGCTCAATGATAAGAGTATGCTCACCAAACGTAGTGGTGCAGGCCTGTAATTCCAGCCTCTTGGGAAACTGAGGCAGGACAATTGTAAGTTTGAGATCAGCCTTGAAAGTATAGTGAGACTCACCTCCAAAATAAAATAAAAAGGGTTGAGGATGTACCTGAATGTACGTCCTTAGTGAAACCACCCCTGCATTCAATTTCCAGTACTAGAAAAGAGAAAAATAACTTGTTCATATGGCAATAACAATTTATGAAGTGATATGTGACACTTTCTATAGCTAAGTGCAGTGCCCTTGTTTTTATAGATGAGGGAATTGAGGCTCATTCTTATAGTTTCACAGTCTCATAGTTTGGAAGGTTCAAATCCTGAGTTGTCTCAATTCTTCACTTACTCTACTTGGTTGGACAAAGACAGCACTGGGGAAAGCATTTGAGAAAGTTTAGGCTTGGGTGCTTAGACGTTCTACAAACATTGCTGCCCTTTGCCTCTGTTGTGGTAATGCTGACCAAACCGTTTCTCCACTGGTCAAATGAGTCCTTGAGGGTAGCCATATCTTCTTTTCAGTTTACTAATGAACCCTCCCCCACAAACACTTTCTGAAGCCATAGCCATCTTTGGCCCTGAGCTAAGGAAAAATTATTTCATACCCAGTGAGATTTATTTTATTTCCATTCGATCACTCTGGGTCCTGGAATCCCCTCTTTCTTGTGGACTCAACCTTCTTCAGTTTCTCAGTTACTTCTCTCTTCAGTGCTGGCTGGGTCAAGAGATGGGGAACTGTAGGTAAAAGCTTTGTATGGGTCCAGCTGAAGAGCAGGACACATAATTTTCACCCACATTCCTTTGGCTTAGAATACGGTTGCATGGTCACTCTGAAATTGAGGAAAGCCTGGCAAATAGGAGATACTTGTGTTCCCAGGAGGAAAAGGTGAAGAATTTTGAGTATCATTTGAATAAAGCCTGAACCTGGAGAGGGCGTAAGTATGGAAATGTGGAGTAACTGAGGGCAAAGTATCTGAGACAGTGAAAAATAGTAAATGAAAAAACAAAACAAAACAAAACAAAACACCAAGGTGAAAGCAATCCATGTTTATTTGAGGAATAGTAGAGATTATTTTTTTTCTAAAAGGAATTAGATAATGAGAACAAGAGGTTGAGAACACAGGGAAATGTCTCTTTGTGGGAGACTGGAATTAAGGGTAGTGGATTTGATTTGGGAGAGCTAGTTTCAAGTCAGCTCCATGTTTAGGCTATAGTATGTGTAATACTGGTTGCTTTTAGTTAGTTTTATACTGTGAGTCAGGAGAAAAATAATAGAATAGAAAAATTTAAATTTTATCCCAGGAGGAACCATGAGTAAAGTTAGAGCTAAAAGAGGTATGGTTGCTGCAGAGATCAGGATCTTTCAAATAAAACTAAATATTTTGTATAGGAACCTGAATAAAAGAGCTTGAGGGTGTCAGAAAACAGCATGACCCCATCCGTGGTTCAAGGGGGCCTGACTATTGCTTCCACTGAGGGTAGATCTTGGAATTATTCATTTGATGCTAGTTTGATCCATACGCAGAGTGCAAGCGTTGTGAGGCCAGGGAGGTGGGTACCCAGATTTCAAAGGAAGGACTGAGTGGCCTGTTAAAGAGTCCTTGAAAGAACAGTGTATAAAGCTGGGACAATGACACTCAAGGTGCCATGGAGTCCTCAACAAGTCGGAAACACGAACATCTGCCAAGGAAAGATGCAAACTGTGAGCAGGGCCAGCCCAACAGAGGGGCCATGTGTGCTGCAGCCAACAAGGCCACCTAGGTGGAGCTCTCTGACCTCTCTGGAATTCACATTTCGTCATCATGCGTGCTGACTGCTGCATATGTACCTACGGAACTTAGTGCTTTCCCTGCTGGGTTTTAGTATTGTGTTGATTGGATTCTTTTTTATCTTGCTATTTCTACCTTTTGGAATGGTAATGTTTACCCTGTGCCACTGTACCCTGGGATCATATAAGCTTGGTTTTGATTTTAACAGAAGTTCACAACTAAGAGTTTTCTCTGAGTCTCTCTATTAATCACTTTACCATTACTGGGATAAAATAACCGACATCTTCAATTTAAAGGACAGGTTTATTGTGACTCTCAGTTTCAGTGAGTTCAGTCCATGGTTAGCTGGCTCCATGAAAGAAATGGCATTCTGGGAAGGTCTGCTGGAGGAACACTGTTCATATAGTGCACAGAAAGCAGAGAGAAGAGGGAGGCACCAAGGACAGGAATGTCCTCTTCCTGGCCACTGTCCCAGGGACTCACCAGTTCTGACCTGGCCACACCTCCTAACCACACACTCAACCTCTGAGCTCATCAATGGATGAATGCAAACACATGAGACTTTAGGGGAACACTTCAGATCTAAGTCAGAACAGTGCTAGTGTAGAATTCAATTCGGACTTTTGCCAAGGGTAGGATTGTTGAGACTTTCAGGAAGGGATTATTGTGTTTTAATTGTATGTAACATAGGTATACTATGTAGGTGGAATTATGATCTTTTCTTTGGAGATTATATATGGCTTAAAGATATGTGTGTGGATATCAAGTTGACAATGGGTGGAAGATGACCATTAAGATGGAATTTCACTAGGCTTTTAAATGTGCCTTAGGAACTGGTGGAACACATTTCTAGGTGTGGCTAAGTAGGTCATGAAGACATGACCTTGAGGCCACTATCAGGCCTATCAACCCCTCCTCTGTGGCACTGCTTACCTACTCTGCCTCTTGGCCACCATGAGCTGAACACCTCTGCTCTGTCATGCCCTAGGTCATGAAGTTTCTTCCTCGGAGCTACTTGATTGTAGACTGAATTCTCTGACGCATGAGCCAAATCAAGCCTCTCTTCCTTTAAGTTGCAGATACTGGGTATTGTAGAGATGGGAAAGCCAACTAATACAGCTTCTTAGTATTATTATGAGCTTTTTTTTTTTTTTTCAGTACCAGGGATTAAACTCAAGACCTTGAGCTGCCAAGCAGTTGCTTATACCACTGAGATATCTCCCCAGTGCTCTTACATACTTTTTTTTTTGCTTTTTATTTTCTCCTTTCCCTTTCTTTTCTCTTTCCTTTTGAATAGTTTCTTCCCATTTTACATTATCTGTTGTACTTTTTTAATGTATTGGGTAGAAAGTCTCACTGTGAAACTCAGACTAATAGTGATCCTCCTATTGGATCATCTCATTGGATCATGTACCTAAATATGTACACCTCCTAAAGTCTTAGGTGATCCTCCTAAGTCTTTCAACTTCCCCAGCACTGGGATTACAGGCAGGTGCCCACCATACTGGGTCTTTGTGGTCAGCTTAGTGCTCCCAGGGGGCTAGGCTGTCACAGAATGTGGGGCATGTGGTGCCAGGAATTGAACCCTAGTCCCTGTGCTTGCCTAAACAGGCACTTAGTCTGCTGAACTATCTCGCTGGCCACTATTATGAACATTATTTTGATGTTATGCCTGCTGCTGCAGTCTTTGAGACTATATAATTCTATGGACCATAATTTGAGAATCATTGATCTGGAGCAAGCTTCTCTTCTGCTTAGCCTTAAATGAGTTCTTACCTTATGTAGTTCTGCATTTTTTTATTCATACGACACATTTATCACACCTCATATACATCTTGATTGAAAGTTAAAGATGTGGTGGTTCACTTTTTCAAGAGATGCTGGGATTGTAGGTACATTTATAAGAGGATTACCTTGTGAATACTTTGTGAAGGTCCCTATGTGTAAAACTGACTATACAGCTAAAGGTTCTAACGTATTGTTATGTATATCAGTGCATATTTAGTATAATCTCTTAGCACTATGGGGAATGTCTATGTCACTGCACCATTAGGGTGCAACATTTGGAACACTGAGCCTATCTCCCCTTAGTCTCCTTTCCCTCTACCATTCACAGAAGAGTTTAATTCAGCACATGTATTTTTATTACCTCTGCTCTAGTCTCAGAGAAGAAAATCAAATGAGAAATTTGCCTAAGTCTTCAGGAGGTGTACCTGTTTAGGTACATGATCCAATGCTCTATGTCATCAGTCTCTATATACAGCCATGCACCACATAATGATATTTGAGTCAGTGGAGCAAACACATAGTAAATTGGGTTTCCTTCCTGGCTTGCTGGTTATACTTTGATGAACGGAGCAGGGAAAACGAAAGCAAGAGTTGGAACCTGGTTGGATGCTAGGTTCCCTGTGCTCCATGTAACATCACACATCTCTTTCTAGATCTTTAAGGTGAAAAGTCTTATACTCAGCGCCAGGTCCTGCCATTGACAAGCTTGCTACCTGGTTGTATGAGAAGCCTAAAACGTTTGAGGTAGAGGGATCCAGAGTAAGGATAAATCTTATGTTACAGCTGCTATTGGTAGTAACGATTGAGGGAAGTGGTGAAATAACTAGTCACATTGTTGTCCCTGGGAGTTTTATAGTTGTGTAGTAGCCATTAGTATTGCTCACTAAATACTTCTGATACACAGTTGGATTGCATCTCCTGGATCTCTGAGTTGCACAATAAATTCTGATCAGAGGTGGTATGGGTTACATCTGGACAATATTTAATTGGCAGAATAAAATATTCATAAGCATTTCTTAGCTGTTGACAGAATAATGTTTATAGTGGTGGCTGTTCCATAATCCTGGGTTGCCACGTGTTTCAATCATGCTTATACTTTTTCATGGTGGACATATCTTGCAGATGACAAATAAATCGTTGATTTGAAGATATTGAGACATGGAGATTGATGATTTCCACAACAAAGCTCACCTCACCTGCCCAGTACACACTACTTTCTCATGCATATGAAGGGCAGGTTAGAGAGCACACTGGACTTGGTGAAAGGAAGAGTTATGAGGAAAGGGAAAGAGAAGTGACTACTGTATCATGTGCTAATTAAACAATGATGACTTCCGGTTATCTGAAATGCATAATGACCGTGGGGGACTTTGGTAATTCCCAGTAAACATGCTGTCATGTTCTAGATTATTCTTGGTAAAATAGGAATACATTTATACCTAATTCTTAGTTTATAATATATATTAATATAGCTAAAATTATATGTAACCATAAAACTTTTATTAAACTGTAAAAAAAAAGAAAGAGAAGTGAGTATTAAGAGTTGATGATATCCTGACACTTGGTACAGGTGGTGGAATAAACACTTTTCCTTATTTTTTTTATTTAGGCAGGAACACTTTTTATTCAAAACACATCAGAGAATAGACAATTTGGGTCTTGACAAAGCATTTCTGTTTTAAAGCATAGG
>PVKN010042017.1:0-10438 GCA_004027915.1 Capromys pilorides
AAAAAAAAAAAAAAAAGAAACCAGTCCTGGAAGAAGGAGGTGTGTGGCACAGCCATAGGAACTGGGTGCCGTGCTAAACGTCTGTGAGCTCATCACTGAGGGAGGCTCAGGCAGGAAGAGCAAAAGCTGGAGTCCCCATGGCAATTTACCAAGACCCTGCCTCAAAAATAAATTAAAAATATATATGTTGTCTTAGTCGTACACTCAGTGCTGGGACAAAATACCTACAGCTTAAAGGAGGAGAGGTTTACTTTGGCTACTGTTTCAGTCCATGGTCTGCTGGCTCAAAGGCAGAAACTGGTTGGCTGTGGGGCCTGGCAGAAAGAGCTACTTCCTCATGGCGCCTTTGAAGCAGGAGAGGCTCTGAGAGGGAGGCAGGTGACCTCTGCAGGCCAGACTGCCTCTCCTGACCAGGCCTGGTTTCTAACAGCAAGGCAGCTATAGCACCTGCAATCCACTGCTCTGAAAGTCGGCCTATAGGGGCAGGAGGCTTTGGAAGCCATTTCAGATCTAAACTAAAACATGTCTATGGCATATAGCTCAATAGTAGGATGGGGGCTGGGAGACAGCTCCATGGCACAAGTGCCTGCCTGGCAAGGGCAAGGTCGTGAGTTTGAAACCCAGCCCCGCCTCCCTCCCCAAAAAAAAAAGTAGGATGGACTTGGGTTCAAACCCTGGGATAACTAAAAACTAAAGCAAAGCGAAATGAAAGAATGTAGTTACAGGAGGCTGGAGTGGAACTTTCTCCCAGGAGGTCATAAGAGGCTTATTAGAAGTTGTGACCCAATCTTTGGGTGGAAAAACAAGAAAGAACATTCCAGCAAAGGCACTGGGTGCTTAAGGGGCCCCTGGGGCTCTGACCAGTTTGTGCTACCTACCAAACTGCCTAAGATGAAGTACATTCTTTTCTTTTTTAGAGACAGGGTCTTGTTACGTATTCTAGTTTGGCCTCAAACTTCCCGTGATCCTCTTGTCTCAGCCTCTCTAGTGCTGGGATTATAGGCGTGGGCCCTGGTTTTTAATACCATGGCATTAATTACCTCACCAAGACACCTGAATTCTGTAGGCAATGCATTCAGACCATAGCACTCAGCAGTCCGGCCGAACACAGAGTGTTCATGAGCTGGATGAGTGGCCGCACATGCAGTGCAAGGTGAGCTGGGCCCGGGGCCTGGCCAGCAGCAGCAGCAGCAGCAGCTTCCTTGCCTTGGAATCGGTTCTTTTGGTGACCTCCTGGCTTCCTCTTTTGTAACCGTGGGAGAGGTTGTCCCTCCCACAATGGCCAGCTCTGCTGTTTGTTCAGGTACACTCTTGGAGGCTACATAGATGCCTTCCGCTAGGACTGCCAAGATTTGCAAAGCATCTATTTGCCTGTGTTAAGTCCCCTTTTTAGCTAGGTGTGGTGGCACACACCTGTAATTCCAGCACTTCAGAGGCTGAGGCAGGAGGATCACAGGTTCAAGGCCAACCTGGATTACACAGAGACCCTGTTCCAAATAACTAAGCAAAACAAAAGAACAGAGAGTAAAGAGTCAAGTGATCACCTAGAGTCCATTGTGTTGGCCCATTGTGGTACACAGGTGAATATTTGCTACCTTTTATTGTTGTTTGAGACAGGGTCTCACAATGTAACCCAGGCTGGCCTGGAACTTACTGTGATCTTAGGATTACAGATGTGTATCACCATGTCAGGCATTTTTTTTTAAAAAAAAACAGGAGCTGGGGATTAAACTCAGGGCCTTGTTGGGCAAAGGCTCTGCCATTGAGCTACATCCTCAGCTCTGATGAATATTTTGAATTTTAATCATTGTTTTTTAAGAATGGTAGATATCTATTTAACCTGTGAAATGAAACCAGTTTTTTTGTTTTTTTTTCCCCCAGGACCAGGTTCAAACTCACGACCTTGTACTTGCCAGTCTGGCACTTGTGCCACAGAGCTATCTCCCCAGCCCCTGAAACCAGTATTTTTGAGGCATTTTGCTTATGACCTGGCTATTTTTAAAAGGAAACCTACAAGGATGAGTGCACACCCATTTTTATTCTTTATTTCTTTTTGTCTAGCTCAGGCCAACCTGAGGGCAGGGCTGGTGTGGCATGTGTTCCAGGCATTGAACCATAGTCCCTGGCAGCTGCCTAAGCAGGTGCTTTAGACCACTGAGCTGTCTCACCAGCCCAACACACCTATTTTTATAGTGGCATAATTCATGACAGCCAAATCTTGGAAGCAGCTATACGTCCATCAGCAAATGCATGGATAAAGAAAATGTGGTGTTTACATGTAATGGAGTATTACACTGCCATAAAGGAGGATAAACTTGAGTATCTACAGAAAAATGGACTCACCTTAATACCATAATGTCAAGTGAAATAAATCAGACATGCGAGCTTCAATATTTCATGGCTTTCATCATAGGAAAAACTCAAACTATAAAAAAAAAAAAAAAGAAAAACTCAAACTATAAATAATTTTAAAGCGAAATGAAAGACAGATAGTAGGAAACAGGAAGACATGTTTTATAGAAATGAAGGGGATCAAGACACAAAAGGAAGAAAGAGGGAACAGACTGGAAGGCATGGTGTCCATGGGCCAACTCCCCACAGGAATGTGATCATCTCAAGCTGCAAACATGTACAGTGCTAATATCAAATAAAAGCACACCGGGCCATAGATATAGCTCAGTGGCATAAGCAGCTGCTTGGCAAGCAGAAGTTCCTAAGTTTGATCCCTGGTACTGCCAAAAAAATGAAAAAGCAAAGCACATTTATCTGGGGCATTATCAAGCAAACAGTAGCAGAGCTGGCATGAAGACCGGCCCAACCCAGGCAGTTGCAGGCTCATCCCCATCACTGAGTTGTCCACTGTGGGGCTATATTTAGGGCTTGCAATAACTGTGGGAGCCTCTTGTTTTGGTCACATTTGGGGATGGAAATTGTTAGGTTTTTCAGCATGGCAGAGAAGCAGAAGTAAAAGAAAGGAAGGGAGTCGGGTGTCGTGGCACATGCCTGTAGTCCTAGCACTTGGGAAGCTGAGGCTGGAGCACTGGTGCGAGTTCGAGACCAGCTTGGGCTACAAAAATGAGCTCCAGGCCAGCCTGAACTGCATAGCGAGACCCTGTCTCAAAAAGGAAAACAAAAAGAGAGAGAGAGAGAGAGAGAGAAAGAAAGAAAGGGAGGGAAAAGTATTGCCCTTGAGGAGGACATGGAGAGCATCAGTGGCAGGAAGATGGGATGATTCTCTGACCTGAAATACGGAGGCTGAGATTTTATGGTCTTTTGCTAGGGAAGAAAGACTTTGAGAGACAGGTTTAGTGACGTTCAAGGAGCTGATTGGAGCTTGCTTATAGAACGGGAAAGGTGAAAGGAAGTTGTATTTAGAACTGGGCGTAGGGGTGAAGGAGGAGGTGGTTCCCCAGGAAGATAAACTGTTGCTTTGGGGCTTCAGCCATGTTAGATGATCGCCATAATAATTCAGCAATTTATACTTGGGCTGGAACCTACCAGAAATTGAGGACCAGAGGCTGAACTGAACTACTGGGACACAGTCACTAGTGTTGTGTGGTTAAGTTGGCAGCCCCATGTCTGCTTACCCGGCTCCCTCCTACATCTTAACTGTCTCATCACAGACTCTGAAAGCTCCCAAGACTTGCATCTTTGGAGAACTAACACCATTTTCTCTGAGATCATTACAGAAAATAAAAATTTTGTAGAAAAAATATTTATCAATGAAATGTTTTTAGACTGGGCGTGGTGGCGCACGCCTATAATCCCAGCTCTTGGGAAGATGTAAACAGGCAGATCACTACAAGTCTGATCTAGTAGTGAGACCCTGAACACCCTGTAGACTCTTCCCTAAAATATATATATATATATATAATAAAATGTTTATAGTGCCTACAATTTCTTGTGTATATATATTGTAAAACACTCACCTGTATATGCAAAAGCATTTTCTTCTGCAGGCTAACAACCTCAGAAAACAAGCTAAGCTATGGAAAGCCTTTTAAACTTGATTTATTCATTATGTAAAAGACACGATTGATTTAATAACTCTGAGGAAATCTATATTCCATTTTTTTTAATATTCCTTTTTTTTTGGTCTTTTTGAGACAGGGTCTCGCTATGCTATTCAGGCTCGCCTTGAGCTCACTTTTGTAGCCCAGGCTGGTCTCGAACTCACACCGATCCTCCTGCCTCAGCCTCCCAAGTGCTGGGATTACAGGAAGAGCCACCACACCCAGCTCCCATTCTTAATTATACACTAAACATCTGAATATTTCATCACATTCACTTACAAAATAAATAATACTCATACATTCAGCATGCTGGAAAAAAAAGTCTCTCTTTATATATTTATTCTTTCCAAAAATGTTTTGGTCTCCTGCTATAATCTCAGAAACGTACTAATAGCTGCTTTTAAATCATAAAATACAAAATAATGATATTTATTTATTTATTTATTTATTGTCTTTTTGAGACAGGGTCTCACTATGCAGTTCAGGCCGGCCTTGAGCTCACTTTTGTAGCCCACGCTGGTCTCTAACTCGCACTGATCCTCCTGCCTCAGCCTTCCAAGTGCTGGGATTATAGGCGTGTATCACCACGCCTGGCTAAATGTATTGTACAGAGTCTCGCTACCCATACACCTCAGACTCATAGTGATCCTCCTGATTTCAGCCTCTCCAGTGCTGGCATTGCAGGTGTGTGCCACCATGCCCGGTCTCAGTGGTCGGCTCTGTGCGCCCAAGCCAGGGCCAGCATGACACGTGGTACCCAGGATCTAACCCAGGTCCTTGCACTTTCCAGACAGGTGCTTAGACCATTGAGCTATCTCTCTGGCCCAACAATCTATATTCATGTAAAAAATCTTGGGGATTACCATTTAAAAAAATGAAATTTTGACTTCCCACAGACTTCCATTTTTGTTGACAGTCTTTGGACTTTTTCACAGCACACATGCAAGGCCGCCTGTGACATGTGGTACCCTGTCCTCCAAGAGGACACAACTGCATTTATAGTTTAGAGAAAATACAAAGACAAGTTCAAAAAGTAACTTTAACACAAAGCACCCCTTGCTTTGACAGCAACATCACGAGCAAGTAGGACTGTGCAATCAGGGCTGTGAGTCTTATGAAAACTATTTTCCTTTCACATCACTGTTAGTGAATTGAAGAGGAAGTTCTCCCAAACCCATTCTCCAAGGTCACTATTACCCTGATACCGAAACCAAAACCAAACTGGGCCAGGTGGCACACACCTGTAATGTCAGCACTTGTAGGGCTGAGGCAGGAGGGTCACTATGAGTTCAAGGACAGCATGGGCTACATAGTGAAACCCTGCCTCAAAAACACTAACTAACTAACTAGCTAACTAACTAGCTAGCTAACTAATCGACTAACAGCTTTGGAGAAGTGAAAGACTCTCACAGTCTACTTCCTCCTGGTGGTAATGGTTGCCCACTGCTTCCCCTTTGAAATGCTGTTCATCTTCAGAGATCTCAGGAAATTTCTTTCTTGTACCCTTCTTTCCCCCTCCAGACAGCAATGTTTTTCTCCATCTATGCAGCTAAATATAAAAGTACACAAATATATAGGTACTGGCAGACTTCTGGCTGGGGTGAACTCAGGGTGGCCTGGAACTCCTCATAGCGATCCTCCTGTCTCAGCCTCCTAAGTGTTTTGATGACAGTTGTGTGCTACCTGGTTTCATTTTTTTTTTTCCTGGCAAGGTCTGGCTGAGTTGCCTATGCTGTCCAAGTTGGCTTCAAATTAACAATTATCCTGCCTCAGCCTCCTGAGTAGCTGGTACTAGATGCACACACCTGGCCTGGCCATTTTGTTGCAAGCAGCTGAGTCAGACAGAAATACTATAGGAGGTCAGATAGGGATAGGCCTTCAAGGAGATAACATAGAAGACAAGATACCTCACAACTGTGAGAGAGACAGATATTCATGCTGTGGGTCAGACCTAAAGACCAAAATTCAAACAAATGCTTACCTCCTCTAAAGATTAGCATCCGGATTGATCATCACGCTGAGGAAGCCCAGAAGAATCATTAATCTGACTACTGCCAGCCGGCTGCTGGACAAAGTCCTGCTCTACACTGGTGCCCACTTTTACGTGACTTGCTTCCCCATTTGGTTCTGGACTTAATCAATTTTACCTGAACAATGGTGTTTGTGATCTCATTGGTTGGCCACAGTTTTGTCCCACCTCACGCCACCTAAGTGAGTTCTCATGTTTTCCACCTTAGACCCACATGGTTTTACACTAAAAGATCCTAGAAGAGAGAGCTTCCTGGGGACTACCTGCTTGGGGTACCCCTCCTGTTCCTCTCTTAGACAAGAGCTTTCTTTCCCCCAATATAGTCTGCTCATAACCTTCATTTGTTCCTAAAATTCATTATTCAGGGGCTGGCAAGATAGCTCAGCAGCCTAAAGTGCCTGCTTAGGAAGGCTTAGGCAACTGCAGGGACCGAGTTAGATCCCTGGCACTGTATGCTACGCCAGCTCCACCCCAGGGCAGGCTGAGCTGGCAATAAAATAAAAATAAATAAATAAATAAATAAATAAGCTCAAGGCCAGCCTGAACTGCATAGCAAGAACCTGTCTGAAAAAGACAAAAAAAAAAAAAAAAATTACTTCTATTTTCTAAAAAACCTTTTACATTTATTTATTTTTGCAGAGCTAGGGATTGAATCCCAGGCTTTGTGCATGCCAGGTAAGTACTTGACCACTGAGTACCATTCCCTAATTTTTTATTTTATTTTTATTCCATTCCCTAATTTTTATGTGCATGAACTTTTTTTTTTTTTTTTTTGCAGTACCGGGGATTGAACTCAGGTCCCTGCGCTTGCCAGACTAACACTTAAGTGCTTATTCTACTGAGCTACTTCCCCAGCCCTATACTTTTTTATCAAGGTGATTTCATGTGATTAAAGAAACATAGGCCAGCATGCTGGCTCTTGCCTGTAATCCCAGCATTCTGGGAGACTGAGATAGGAGGATTACTGTGAATTCCAGGCCAGTTTGGGCTATAAAGTGAGCACAAGGCCTACCTGAACTGCACTGTGAGATCCTGTCTGAAAAAGACAAAAAAAAGAGAAAAGCATAAATAGTGATAGAGGGGAATCAAATTCCCAACCTGAAAGATACATAGGCTGAGTTTGTGCTCTTTAAAACTAAAGAATAGCCAGATGTGGTGGTGCACACCTGTAATCCCAGCACTTGGGAGGCTGAGGCAGGAGGATCGGTGCAAGTTCGAGACCAGCCTGGGCTATAAAAGTAGCTCAGGGCCAGCCTGAACTGTATAGCGAGACCCTGTCTCAAAAAGACAAATCAGGGGCCGGCGAGATGGTTCAGTTGTCTAAAGCGCCTGCTTAGGAGGGCTCAGGCAACTGCGGGGACTGCAGTTCGATCCCCGGCACCACATGCTGCGCCAGCGCCACCACCAGGGCAGGCTGAGCCAGCCACAAAATGAATAAATAAAGAAACAAACAAATACAACAAGCAAACAAACAAATAAATAAATAAATATATATATATATTTTTTTTTAAAAAAGACAAATCAATCAACCAATCAAACCAAAGAATGAATTTTAGGAACAATGGAAGTTAAGAGAATATTTATTGGAGGAAAGCAAACTCCTGTCTGAGGGAGGGACAGAGGGGACCCCAGTGGGTTGCCCAGGAGCTGTCTCTTCCAGGGACTTTTATAGAATAAAACTATGTGGTGAGGCAGCTCTAAGGTGGAGAACACGGGAATTCGCACATGAGGTGGGACAAAGCTATTGTCAACCAATAAAGTTACAAGCATCATTGCTCAGGTTAAATTAATTAAATCCAGAACCAGGGCCAGCCAATAGCTCACCAGATGAAAGTGCCTGCAAGCAGGCCCAGGGGCTGGGGGTTCTATCCCAGGCCTGCTGTGCTGGCCCCACGCCCAGGGCCCGAAGAGACAGCAATTGAGACTGGGCATGGTGGCAAGCACCTGTAATCCCAGCTCTTCGGAGGTTGTTAACAGGTGGATCACTATAAGACTCATCTAGTAGCGAGACCCTGAAAACCCTGTAGACCTGCC
The DNA here is from genome assembly GCA_004027915.1 of Capromys pilorides. NCBI lineage: Eukaryota > Metazoa > Chordata > Mammalia > Rodentia > Capromyidae > Capromys > Capromys pilorides. Next base: position 8,077 of record PVKN010042017.1, read on the forward strand.
CCCGCCGCCCCCCAAAAAAATCCAGGACCAATAAGGAAGTGTCAAATAGCAAGCAAATATAAATAAGGAACAGAGGCTCTTCCTGTTGGGACTCTTTCTGGCTCTTTCAAGGTGATTGATACCTATTTAGAATATCAATTCCTGATGCTCATCCCTAGGAAAGTATGTGGCTGCATTTGTTTACTCTTTTGTCTTGAGGTCTGGCTCATAACAGGAGTGTCTAGCTCTTCCAAAGTTGCAAAGTCACCTTGTCTTCCATATTGTCTCCTTGAGGGCCTAGTCCTGTTTGCCTACCTCTATTTCTATCTAATTTAGCTGCCTATAACAATAGGACTAGAGAATTTTAATGAAAGAGCTGTTCCACCCTTCACTGCTCCTAGGGATGCTCCTCTGGGCAGCCACTGTGATAGCTGCTTCTTTGGTTGCTGTCATCCAAGTTTCCTGGGATTTGCTTTACAGCCCTAAATAATGTGCTTATGCTGCTATTTCTGGTGACATCAAATTTAGATAACTGACTTCCTGATTGGTGTGTGAGGATTTAATTCATTTATACCCTGACTATTCCCTCTCTTTCCCTTTTTTTTTTTTTTTTATGGCTGGCTCAGCCTGCCATGGGGCTGGCACAGCATGTGGTATCGGGGATCGAACCGCAGTCCCTGCAGTTGCCTAAGCTTTCCTAAGCAGGTGCTTTAGACTGCTGAACCATCTCGCTGGCCCTCCCTCTCTTTCCAATAGAATTTCATTACTATTTTTAGTCCTTATAATGTCTCTAATTTTTTTTCCCTTTGAGACGGTCTCACAATGTAGAGGAGGCTGGCCTTAAATTCATTCAGCCCAGGTTAGCCTCGAGCGCACAGCAGTCTTTCTGCCTCAGCCTCCTGAGTGCTGGGATGACAGGTGTGTCCCCAAATCCAGCAGAAATGGCTTCTCCCTGACTTCCTCTTACGCCCTACTTCCCTCAAGGCAAATCAGAGGAAGAATCCTTCCTGTTGTGGACAGAGAAGCTGAAGCTTCTTCCTTAGAGCCATAATGGCCTCTAGTCTTTTGGCCATTACTAGAACCCTTCTCACCTTGCTCAGAGCTGACACGGGCTCCCAGGCCAAGGTCCAAGGTATCCTGTGCCATCCTCGCAAGTGAAAGGACTACTTCTAGGTCAGACTATTTTTAGATTTTTCAAGATTATTTTTATCAGCCCAGGTTTGCAGTACATAGTGATCACATTCCTTGTGGGGAAGGGGAGTTGATCCATGTTCACAACACACTGTTGTTCTTTTTGGTTTCTATTCCCCAACCCTTTATCCACCCCCTCCTTTCCATCTTTTGGTTTTCTTCCCTTTTGAAAAGTTATTTTTTATCGTCTCTTAATTTGCTCTTCAAATTATTTATACTTTGGATTTCTCATATAAGAGAGACCATGTGATATTTAAGCTTGCATATCTAATTTATTTCACTTAAAATATGTTCCCTAGCCAGGCATAGTGGTACATGACTGTAATCCTAGCACCTGGGAGGCTAGGACAAGAGGACTGCCAGGAACACAAGGTCAACCTGGGCTACATAATGAAGGCCAATCTGAACTATATAGTGAGACCATCTCAAAAACAAAAACAAGGGCCGGCAAGATGGTCAGCGGTCTAAAGCACCTGCTTAAGCAAGCTTAGGCAACTGCAGGGACCACAGTTCAATTCCTGGCACCACATGCTGCGACAGCCCCACCCCCAGGGCAGGCTAAGCCAGCCATGATATAAAACACAAAAACAAAATTTATGTTTTTTTGCCAGGTATGGTGGCGCACGCCTATAATCCCAGCACTTGGGAGGCTGAGGCAGGAGGATCAGTGCCAGTTCGAGACCAGCCTGGGCTACCAAAGTGAGCTCAAGGCCAGCCTCAACTGCACAGTGAGACCCTGTCTTAAAAAGACACCCCCAAAAATATTATGCTTTATTTTGAAATATGGTTACACTATGTGGTTCAGGCTGACCTTGAACTCGTAGGGATCCTCCTACCTCAGCCTCAAGGTGCAACTATTTTGCTAGAAATAACTCATTTTTCTTTATAGCAGAGTAGTATTCTATTGTGTATAGACAGCAAATTTTCTTTATCCATCATTTGTTGATGAATATATTGACCCCCCACTTCCAACATTTGGCTATTAAGTATTGTACCACTCACTGTAAACGCAGGTGTGTAAGGATCATTGTAATACAATGCCTTTAACTCTTTCAGGGAGACGTACTTCTATTTTTTATTATGCATTTGGTACAGGACTCACTATGCAGCTCACACTGATACTGATTCTCCCATTTTCAGCCTCCCCAGTGCTGGGATTACAGGTGTGCACCACCATGCTCAGTCTTGGTAG
>PVKN010042018.1:0-10455 GCA_004027915.1 Capromys pilorides
GCACTTTCAGATGTCTTATAATTTTTACTTAAACCTCATATGTTGTTGGGGTTTTTTTTTCTATCTTAGCTGACAATTTGTGTCAGGAGTAAGAGATAAGTCTGTGTTACATCTTTGTGTGTTGTGTGTTATCTAACGTTCTTGTGTCATAATTACTTAAAGTTTTTTTTTTTTAATTTGGGGACCTTAAAGTCACAAGTACGTTTATATGGTTATATGGCTGGTAGCTATAGCAGGTTCAAAAGCAGCAGAAGAGCTTGAAGGACAAACACCACGGTAGCAAGAAATGGCAGAAAGGGTGATGAGGGCTCCTGATCATGTGTGTATCTGCAGATGTGAGCACAAAAAGCGAACTGGTCTGAGGCTATACAGTGTAGAGGCAGCTATCTAATATATTTCAGTACTCCCATAAAAGAATAATGTATAGCATATCAGGATAAAATTTTTGCTAATACAATCAAGGTAAATTTAAGTACAGCATGAAAATATATTGATGTATACAGGATAGATGTACATATAATAGAGTTGAGAAAAATCACCATAGAAATTACTATGTAGGTCTGGCCAAATAGCTCAGTGGATTATAGCACCTGCAATCAGGAGCAGGGCCTGGGGGTTTGATTCCCAGGCCTTCTGTGCCAGCCCTGCCCCCGGGGCACCCTGAGATGACAATTGAGACTGGGTGTGATGGCACACACTTGTAATCCCAGCTCTCGGGAGGCTGTAAATGGGCAGATCACTACCAGTCTAATCTAGAAGTGAGATCATGAACACCCTGTAGACCCTTCCCTAAAATACAAAAAATAAAAAATGAATAAAATAAAAAAGAAAAAAAAGAAGAAATTACTATGTAAAGGAAAGATTTTATACTTTAAGAGGAAAACATCAGCTATCTAAAAAATTAGTTTATATGCTTTAGCTTATTCTTCAGTGATCCAGAAAAATGAATGGGAAATCTCCCCAAAGAACAGATACCTGGAATTATCTAAAGAATTTATAAATGAAGATTCTTTTTTTTTCCTGCTAAATTTGATCATGGTTACAAAGATCCCCTCAAGGATGTTTGCTAGCCTAAGTGTGCTCTGTGACAAATCACCCCCAAACCCAGGATCTTAAAACAGTAGGCATGAAATTGTGGATAGCTGGGTGGCTGTGCATATCTGGGGCTGGCATGGTTGATCTTCGTTGCTCCTGCTTCTGTATCTGCAGTGGGCTGCAGGTCAGGGAGGGCCTGACTGGTCAAGCATGCCTCAGTCATATTCTGACAGTTAACTGCTACTGGCCGAGGTAGCAGGCTAGGCCAGGTGTATCTCCTTACTCCTCAGGCTGCCTAGGCTCCTTTTGCCCTATCCTGCCTTTGCAAGTTAAAACATGGAGGTTCCTTTGAGACCTGGAACATGGTCCCACTATGATATATTCTAACAGCCAAAATATGTTAAAACTAGATTCAAAGGAATGGGCGAATAGACCCTATATCTTGATGAGAAGAGAAGAAAAGGTGCACTGCAAAGGTCAAGAACATGGGAGGAGCAGAGAACTGTGAGCATTTTGCATCCCTAGTGGACAAGTAATCAGCTCTGTCTGACACATTACATTTCTGGTGAAAATACATGAAGGAAGTTGCACCTGTAGAGTCAAGAACTCCGTAGTCGTGAGATAAACATCCGTGGCTCAGAGATGGGTGTTGGTGGAAGGTAGTTAATTATAGTAATGTTTTGTGAGGACTCTTTTTCAGAGCAGATTTCTGGGCAAAGAACACAATTCCCAATAGGCATCCCCTTGGATACTAACAGACACCAAACTTATCATTGCTGTATCAGTGCATATTTGCTAATCAGTACAGGCCCAGGACCATAATTGCACCTAGAGGAATACAAAGAATAACAGTTTTCCCAGAAGATACTTTCAATCTATTAGCAAGACAAGATATTTTCACAAAGAAGGCAAGTAATATAAGTAATAAAATGTAGTAGCATTAAAAAGTGGCCCATGGACATTGCAATAAAATCTGTAGTTCTCTAAGAGATTTTTTGAAATGTGAATAGATCTTCAATAACAATGAAAACCAATGGGAAGGAAATTCACTTTTCATAAGTAGGCCACCAGACTATTTAGATTCCAGAAAGGAAGGGATATTTATATTAAAATTCAGTCAAAAGTGGCACCCTACCAAGTGAATTTCCTAGAGATTGGAAAGAAGTATTGTGATTGTAACAATAGCTTCCTCAAATCTGACTATACGAATTAACTGAATCTAAGAAACATAGATAGGATGCCAAATATTTGCTTGAATCTCTCCACTTGAAAACTACTACTAATAAAACTAACTCCATGCATGTGTTGACATGAGAACCTGATAACAGAAACTACCGCAAAGCTTTGTGGAAATCTTAAATGCTAGGGGACTAGGTCAGTAATGGACATTGGCTTTCTTCCAGTTGCTCCAGAAAGGGAGAAGGAGTTTGATGACAGTTGAGTTACCATTTAACCTGTTAATGAGGTAGCTGGCAGGATGCCTGGTGACAAATAGCAGAAGGAAATTTATAGACAACATCAATAGGGGAAAGCAGAAGAGATGAGGTACTGTGTTTCTCCAGCAGGGTAAGGGGGCATTGGGGGCAGAATGAGCCCTTTCTGTGTGGGGCTGACCAGTGTCTCCAGAATATTTGGCATCATTGGCCCATTAGAGCCACATGCCCATGCCCCCTTTGTCCTACATGTGGGAAAGCAGCCCTAGTACCAACTGCCATCCTTCTCCCAAATCCTATCCCTCTTCTAGTTGAAGAATCATAGAGACAGAGAACTAGGAGCCTTTCACAAACATTTTTTGGGGGTTAGACAGGGCAGAGACTGAAGATGCAACAATGTGGGAAATGAAAGTTCAAGTCAGAGGGACACCATTACTTAATTTTATCTTTAGAATGCTAACAACAATATATTAGTGCTTGAGCTGATTCAGCCAAGTTAGTGTGTGTTGCACAGGGCTTGCAGCTCATCCTTCTAAGCATTTATTTCCATCTCTTCACGAAGCTTCAGTGACTCCCCATTGCTTCCAGTGCAGAGCCCATTCCTTGACATTCCCAATTCCTCATCCTCCATTCTCTTCAATGGACTTTTCCGGAGCCCAATAAAGAACAAAATAAAATGAAACAGCACAACACAACAGCAACAATAATAACAGCAACAACAACAAAACCAAACCTTGAATGATCTAGAATAACCTAGATGAGAAAATAGCTAATATTGAACTGTTTTTTTTGAACTGTTTTTAATTGAAAATTATAATGAAGAATTTCAAATGGACCCAACTCCTAGGTATCGTCCTCTATGGCTCGGAGCATGGTACTTTTTAGAGGCAGTCCTCCAGGTTGCTGTAGTCTGTTTCCTCTTGTAGTTGCCTGACTTAAAACCATCTCTTCAGTATTCTTCTGATCACAGTTCTCCATCTGGACCACAGAAATTTGTCTTCTCCTGAATATGCTTCTCCCTCTATTCTACCTGGTCTTCTTAAGCCAGGTTGTTATTTGCTGGAGACTGAACTGCACTAGTAGATGCTTTGATTGAGTACAAAGCTATTGCTACATGGAAAATTTGTCCATTAGAGGCTGGAGGGGTGTGGAAATTATTTTCTTTATTATCCAGCTGGTAGCATTTAAGCTTTGTCTTCAAAGGAAGCATACCTATCATATCCACAGGAAAAAGTGTCACAGAAAGCCAAATATTTTTAAGATTTCTTTTTTTAAAAAAAATTATGTATTTGGTACAGGGTCTTGCTATGCAGCTTGGACTCATATTGATGCTCCTGTTTCAGCCTTCCCAGTGCTGGGATTACAGGCATGTGCCACCATGCTCACTTTTAGTGGCTGGCTTGGCCTGCCTGATGGTACTGGGGATCTAACTTGGGTCCTTGCACTTGCCAGGCAGATGCTTAGACTGCTGAGTGATATCCTTGGCCCCCTTGTTAGGATTCCTTACTCTTAAATTGAAGTTTGACTTTCTATTTACCTGACAGACATCTGGGACACACCCAACTAAGTGTTTTCTTCTTCCATTTCCTAACTAGTCCCCCTAACTGGTTTAGAAATGACTCCATTTCTTCTTATCATGCTGACAGGTCCTAAATTCAGGTTCTGACCATCTCTTAATGGATTATTACTAAAAAAGTCTCTTTGTGTCACTACCCTCCATCAGAAAACCTTTGTGCTTCTTCCTAAGCCAAATTACTATATTACACTCCTGTTTAGAACCATTCATGGTTCCTTCTCTCTCCCTAGAGTAAAATCTGAAAGATTTAGCCAAGTAAAAAATCTTGCTGTGATCTGGCACTGGCTCATCTTCCCAATGTCATTCCCTATATTGCTCCTGTCTCTATACTCTCTGCTGTTGTTACTAAATTGGTCTTCTCTTGATTAGGATTACTGCTTCTGTGTGTGTGTGTGTGTGTGTGTGTGTGTGTGTGTGTGTGTGTATGCATGTGTCCATGAGTGAACATGATGGTGAAGGTGGTAAATGGTGTGATGTCAGGAGGGCCCTGGGCACATAGGAAGCTGCTTCTCCAGCCTGATTATCAGGTTCTTGGGACTTTGCTATGGAGGACTTTATTCATTAGAATACCAGCTAACACTTACTGAGTAGCTCATAAGTGCCGGAGCAGTATTCTATGTGCTCTGCATGCATTAACTTTTTAAATCTTCATAACAACGCCCGGAAGTAATTTTGTTATCTTTGTTTCAATACCAAGCCCAGAGAAGCAACATGGGCAAAACTGCCAAGCTATGTGGCAGAAGCAACTGCCTGCAGTCTGCCTCCGGAGCTCTGGATCAGGCTAACCTGCCTGGCCTGTCTTTCTTCTGTGCCTGTGTTGTGCTGTTCTTGTCCAGCGTCAGTTGTGCTCACTCTTGGGGAGCCTATAACTGCGGCTGGTCACTGTGAAAGACAAGGGGGTGTTGTCCCTTTGAAAGAAGTAATGTCCTCCCCATCCCATGTGACTCCAGGTGTGGGGGCAATTAAGCTACAAGGAGGGGGAATCTCAAGGGAGAACATGTGCAGATCTTTGATCTGTGGAGAAAGAGCTGTGATCACTGGGCTGACTTCATGCTACTTCCCCGGACATGTTCCAGGACCAGAAGGAATTCACAGGACTGAAACAGGCTGGGAGAGTGATGCTGGTAATCTGCAGAGAGCAGAGTCCTCTGAGGGGAGTCCTGAGGTTGGAGTGGAAACTGTTAGGGCTGGGGGTGGGTGGCGAACTGTAGCCATGACCAGGAGGCTAAGTGCCAGGATCTATCTGTATTGGAACTCCATATACATTACTGCTTATTCTCACACCACCTCTGCAAGGTGCAGAGTGGGGGGTTGTTCATACAGCTTAACTGATGTGAAAGCAGTCTTAGAAATGTTACAGCATTAGTGAGTCTCTGAGCTGGATGGAATCAGTCAGTGTGCTTGATGCAACAACCTTTCTTTCTTTTCTCTCTCTCTCTCTCTCTCTCTCTGTCTCTCTCTCTCTCCTCTCTCTCTCTTGTGGTACTGGGGATTGAACTCAGGCCCTTGCGCTTGCTAAGCAGGCACTTATTCTACTGAGCTATCTTGCCAGCTCCTACAGTCTATCTTTGTAAGTCATTCTCACTGCCTCTCTCATAATGTTTGCTGTTTCCTAATATTATATATATATATATATATATATATATATATATATATGTATATATAATTTTTATTTTTTGCCAGTTCAGCCCACCCTAGGGTGGGGCTGGTGTGGGGCTGGAGCAGCATGTGATACCCGGGGTCACATCCCAGTCTCTGCACTTGCCTAAGCTTGCTAAAACAGACACTTCAGTCCGCTGAACCATCTTGCTGGCCCCTAATATTTTTTCTAATAGGCCTTCTTTTTGAATCACTGGAGTGGAGTGGGGCCCTTACTAGGAGTATTATACAGTGGAATATTTTTCCAGAATCTGGAAGGAGGGCATCAGAATCAAGTAGACTATAAAGCTCCCTGTGGAAAGTAACTTCTAGGTGTCTGCCATGAGAATTCATCTTGATTTCTGTCTTACTTCCTTTATCAATATTTTTGCATGCCTGACAAAAGTATAGCATCCAGAGACCCCTGTCTCTAGAAGGAGGATTCAGGCGATAGAGGTGGGAAGCACCACAAGCTGTGGGGCTGGAGGGTGCTCCCGCAGGCCAGAGACCCCCAAGAGCATGCTGCACAGGGAATGTTGCCATTCAGACGTATTGTAGTGTTTTTTTCTTGAGTCCTGTGCATGGTGGTGGGGTGGGGAAAGAGACCAAAGATCAGGTGTCCTACAGGAATAGACACCTTGTGGCATGGGGCTGAGGCTGGACAGTGGAGTGGGGCTGGAAAGCAGGGGCAGATGGGAAGGCATGAAAGTGCTTGCAGGGGGAGGTACAGGGCTTGTTTTAGCATGGGGAGTCCCGGAGGGCACCTGGAGAAATCAGAAATTGGGACTCGCTTGGGGAGTAGAAGTTTAATTTTTAAACAACTTTAGCATCTTGGATTCTGGAGGGTGTTTTGAAAAGGGCTAAGTGGAAATGTTTCCCCTGTGGAGCCCATCCTATTCCTTGCCTTCCGGGGACACCATTGTGTGGGAAATGTGAACCTTTTACCCATCTTTTCAGTACTCCTGAAGACAGGGTGAACCTTACATTTTCAGTGATCTCTGGGCCTCAGGAGGAAGCCAGCTTGGGGATAATAAATCGGGTAATTATCTCCGTCCTGCCTATGACAATAATGGTGTCGAGGCAGGCAAAAATTCATCAGAGGCAGCTTCACAAACCTCCTGGGAGACTCGTGACAAAGGAAATGATTGTCAGACTCTGCCTCTGCAGCATTGCGCAGGGCTCTGTAATGATGGCTGAGGGCCACAGTGAGCCTCCAGAGGAAAGGCTGGTGGAGATGAAAAAGAGACAGACACCTACATCCTAGCTTGATACCTCACGAAGTCTGTGTGGGTGGTCCAGAGCAGTAATTAGAAACACAGCACAATAAATATTGAAAGAAGCTTCTGTAAACATTCTAGAGGACAATGAAATTAGAAATAATAAGCAGATGGGCTTTTATTCAAAGCAAATCATGCCAGATGGATGCAGTACTTCTCTCTCTTTTTTGATAAAAGTACAAAGTTTGTAGTGCAAAGTTGGTAGATGAAGGGAAAATGGTATGCTTGATGTCATATGTTTGAAGATTGTTAAAACATTTGAGTCTTCCAAGGAAGTCTGATTTGCAGAATTGGCTCAGAATGCCTGGAACAGAAGCGCATACCTGACAAAAATTGTTGGATAAATGCTGCTAATTGGGCAGTAAAAAGTAGGAGAACGCAGAGCTATTCCAGCACCTCAGGAGGAAATCTTCCAAGAGATCATAGCGCCCTGGAGCCAGAAGGGAACTTGCAGATTATCAGTGGCAACACCCTCATTTAAGGATAAGGACAAGATCAAAAGATGACAATGATAGCATAGAGCCAGGGCTAGAACAAGGTCACTTGACAATTAGTTCTACAGTGTAAGTAAGTGTCTGCTCTCCTCTCCATTCAGCATCGGTTGTCAAGGAAAAGAACTTGCTCAAGTCTCACTGTGAAAGGAGGCTAAGCACAGAGTTGCGAACAAGGCCCAAGAGTGGATCAGGCTCCCTTGAGTAGGACAGGGGCCTCAGGCTGAGTGGAGACAGATCTGAGAACGATGGGGACACCTTGCACAGACCAGACTTCTAAGGACCCTATGCTTTTTTGAAGTCACTTTCAATGGTATTGATGATTCATTCTTTCTGTGAGATCTATGCTGCTCCTTCACAGGGGAGAAAATGGAAAACCTAGGGAGATTTGGTGACTGGTTTGGGGAACAAAGAGCAAGCATGTGACAGAGATGGGGCTAAAGCTGAGGCCCTTTCCTCCTGGTCAGTCTCTACCTCACCTCCATTTTGTCTTTGGTAAAATGCTGATGTAGGCCTGACTAACCCCTGCCCTTCCACCTCCCTGGAGGGCTGCTTTGGCTGGACCTGTATACTATCCTAGCCTTGCCTCTTAGAAATATGCCACTACCTTCTCCATTCCTTCACATTTTTGCTGAGAGAATGTGGTCACCTTTCCTGTCTCTGTCACGTTCTGTGCTTAGCCATTTCCCCCTAAAAAGTATACACTGCGTAGACCCACTTTCATGATTGCCTTCATAAGGGTTCATTTTACATCGAGGAAATCATTTCTCCTCCTGAGGCTACTCATTTAAAAAACAGAAAGCAGCCCCCGAGATGAATTTGTGATGCAGAGTGAAAGAACACATGTTAAACACCTATCTATCAGCCCTGGAGTCCAAGTAGATGTTCAGTATGCATTTATCAAGGGGAATTTAGGCTGGGCCTTTCCTCAGAGATCCACTTCACACTTTCTTGCCTCTCAGTACTGAGGAACTGTTGGCCCCCAACCTATGTCTGAGTAGCTCTCCCTCCACCCTACCAGAATCTGCTTTTCATTGGGAGACAAATTGAAGCTGACGATGGATTGTTAAAATATGGTCTTGTTTCTTGTGCACATAATTTATTCTCTAGCATTGTGTAAATGAGTTTTTGCAATAGGTTGCTCTTTTGGGAAGAGGAGTCCTTGAGATATAGGTGTAAAGAGGACATCCACCCATACTTTCTTCTCTTGTTTCGGATCAGTAACTTGTCTTCCTTGGTTGAGGTTTGCTGCTCTGGGTGATCCATGAGAGCCTGTTAAACAACACTCCTTTGAACTTCCTTTTTGCCTCATTTTCCTTTCTGTAGTAACCCTTAATGCAACCACAGTAGGAAACATCCGATTATCATAGTGATGACGGTAGTACTAGTTTTTCTCTCCTTTCCACAGAAGGAGCGCAGCAGATGAGGAGATGCTCATGTGTCCTCAGAAAATGTGAGCCATGAGAAAGAATGGCTTCTGGACACAACCAGATGTGTATTTTTGTCCCAATTCTGCCACCCTCAGGCTCCTGGAAAGTGTCTTAACCTCTCTGTGCTACAGCCAGTCCTGGCCCTGTTTAATTTAATGAGCTATGATTTCCCCGGGAGCAAGAAACACAGCTTGTCTTTTTCTTATTTGACACAGCAGGAGTAAATTTAGTAAATATTTGAGATTCATAATGCAAAAACGCTGCTGAAACGTCACATACGCACATCTATCACTAAATAATATTGCTTAGAAGAGTGCCAAGTGCATGCCTTGCATTAATCCAACCAGCATAATGCCTCAAAAGCAGCTATTCTTACTGTTGCCATTTTGCAGATAAGAAAATCAAGGTGTAGAAAAGTGAAGTGATTTGACTTACCTCTTTGCTAGCTGCTAGCAAAGCTGGGATTTGAATTCAGAGCTGTTTTTGTTCTTTTATTGATCCATACTTATGACGTATGCCCCTAATTTAGTAACAATACTTTATCACTGGAAAGAGCTTTGACTTTTTAACAATAGTGGCTTAAAAGTTTCTTTGGTCTAAGATGAAGAAGTCACTGATTCTGGAAAAAATGAAAGTCTGATGAGGACTGATTGGGGAGGGGCCAAATCTTGTCCTTGAAGTGGTTTTCCCAGGGTGGACCCTTCTGTGCCCCCCACATATGTGACCTGGTGTCCCTCGGCTGGCGCACCCCACTCTTGGGCTGGAGCTCCATTTTGCTTATCCACCTACAGACTTCAGTCCAGGTCGGCACAGTCTGGGGGCCCCACATTTGTCCCACATTTTGTCCGCCTTGAGACATATCAGGAGCAAGACATGCCTTCTCTTGCCTCTGGGAACTTGCAGGCTGGCAGGGGAGATGAAGATGCCAAAAGTTTCATGAGGAGGCGGTTGTAGGGAGCTGTGTCAGCTCATGGAAAGGCACCCAAAGGCCTCAGGACTTGGTGAACTCCGGTTATGGGATGAGGCCTCTGCGCAGAGCAGGTTGGCCTGGGAAGCGAACAGCTGAACAACACCTCGGTAACGATGGGGAGCAGTTTAGATTCAGAGCGAGTTTTACAGGTTGAATTCCATAGGATTGTGGCCCGCTCCCCATCTCACGCCCTTTCCTTCCCTAGTTTCATTCATAAGAACACTGTCCTTCCTCTCGGATTCTAATGTCAGATACCTTATCTCCTGCACCCCCTCTGTAGTGTTTTCTGGGGTCTAGATTTCCCAGGACTTGGCTCCTGTGAGGTAATTGTAACACTTTGGTAACCAAAGGACTCTATGGCACCCTTGCCCTATATAACATTTGGCTTCAGAAATAGCAGACTCACACCTGGGAGGGGCCCAGGTATGTACGTACTTTTACTTAGTAACAACTAGGTACTGTACAGTTGGGTAGGCGTCATCCCCAGTTACGTGCTCCCCCTCCCAACTGAAGAAGATTTCAAGTGGCTTTTAATCACTTAGTCAGCGTGTTTCCTATTAACCTTCCCATAGCTAAATAGCACACTGTCTACATACTTTCTTTAA
>PVKN010042019.1:0-10470 GCA_004027915.1 Capromys pilorides
ATATAAATTTCCCTCTAAGAACTGCTTTCATTGCATCCCATAAATTCTGGTAAGTTGTGGTTGAATATTCATTGAATTCTAGATATTGTTTAATTTCTTGTTTAATTTCATCTGCAACCCACTGGTTGCTGAGAAGGCTGTTGTTTAATTTCCATGTATTTCTGGAGTTCTTATGGTTTCTTTTTTCATTTATTTCCAATTTCATTGCACTGTGGTCAGATAATATGCATGGGATAATGTCTGTTTTCTTGCATATACTTAAGCATGACCTGTGGACTAATATGTGGTTTATTTTAGAAAATGTCCCATGGGCAGCTGAAAAGTATGTGTATTCTGAAGCAAATATGTTTTGTATACAAAATAGTTTTTCTTCCCTTCTTAATTTGTTCTTCTTCCTCTAGTCATTCTACTCTTCTTTGTCCACTCCCTCGTTCCTCTTTCTCCTACAATGTAGCAATGTGGGATATGATACATAGTCAGTTGAATTTTTCACATTGTTTTACGTTTTTTTTAGCATTTTCATGTTTTTAAAATCCTATCTATTAATTATTTATTTAATTGGTATCAGATCTAGCTCCACAGCTCAGACTCATAATAACCCTCCTGTCTCTGCCTCCCCAACACTGAGATTACAGGAGTGCATCATGACACCTGGTTTCAGTAGCCAGGACTGCCTGTCCAGGATCCTAGAGCTTGCACATCATTCAGTACTGAGGACTGAACCTGAGTCCTTATGCTTGCCAGGCAGGCACAAATCTGGATCTTTGTTCTTTCCAGGCAGGCACTTAGACTACTGATCTATCTCCCCAGCCCATGCACATTTCTTTCTTAAGGTATCCAGGTGGGATCTTGGTGACAAATGTGTAGAAGGCTGCTAAAACTGCAAGGCTAGGGACAAGTAAAATAAAGGAAATTTCAACTAGAGACACCATTGGGTGAGATTGTTGGAGCTACTGGAGTATTTTCCCTTGACTGGAAAAGGGACTGGACAATAGATAACACATCTACACTTCCAGGTTGCAGGAATAAGGATGAAGTCAGGAAAGGCTAATAATCCTTATAGGCAGAAAAGAGCTGAGCAGACCAGTTAATGGGAATAGCTTTGATTACTGTTTTGGTGCTTGTGTTAATGTTGTACGCACAAATGATGCGTGGACCAGGTGTCACTGAATGGCCTGAAAGATGATCTTTCAGGGTTAGGATTGTAAGCAATGACAGGAGGGTAAACAGATACAAACATACAATTCAGTGAAGTACATACCAGCTTACCACAAACTCTAATCACAGACAATATATTCACATGAAAAATTAATAAATTACAAGTTAAATAAATATCATGGAAGCCAGAAGCACTAGTCAAAAGCTGTTTAATTGCAAAACATTACAAGAAAGATGAAAACTTATGCATGTCCACAGATGGCAGCAAATGACAAGTCAGTCCCAACTTTGGCAAGACAGTTCTGAGAATGGGGGCAAGAAGGTAGATTATGCAGAAGTAGCAGGTGTGGGGCCTATCTGGAGAAGAGGGCCGGAAATGTCCCACAGCTCTAACAATCAACAGATAATGAGAACTGGCTTTGATTTTGTTGTTGTTGTTGTTATTTTCTATCCATTTGCTTATTTTCACCCTAGAGTAACTAATACAACTTCAAATACTGCACAAAAAAAATATGAGAAATGAGAAGGGAAAAGTAAAACAAAACAGAGATTCAAAGAATTTGAAAAGAGAGGAGAGACAGATATAAGTGGATTGTGCTGCTTCCCAGTAAGGGAAGGTCTAATCTCCCCTGGGGGCCTTGGCCAGGTCAGGTGTTATTTTTGATTCTCATAGCTATGCTGGACCATAAGCTAAATAAAGACTAGAAACATTGCTCCATATGGCATCACAAACAGGACAATCCTTTGCAGAAAGTAATGGCATGATCCAAATGCCAGTGTTGCTGATGACAGCAAACTCCTGCCCCATGTTGTATGAATATGCATGAATAAGACACAGTAAGTAGGGCCAGCCAAATAGCTCAGCGGATTAAAGCACCTGCAAGCAGATGCAGGGACTGGGGTTTGATTGCCAGGCCTGCCTTGCTGGCCCCGCCCCAGCATGGCTTGCTGAGATGGCAGCTGAGACTGGGTGTGGTGGCACATGCCTGTAATCTCAGCTCTTGGGAGGCTGTAAGCAGGTGGATCACTAAGAGTCCCATCTAGTAGTGAGACCTTGAATATCCTATAGACCCTTCCCTAAAATACAAAAAAAAAAAAAAAAAAAAAAAAAAAAAAAAAAAAAAAAAAAAAAAAAAAAAAAAAAAAAAAAAAAAAAAAAAAAAAAAAAAAAAAAAAAAAAAAAAAAAAAAAAAAAAAAAAAAAAAAAAAAAAAAAAAAAAAAAAAAAAAAGAAAGAAAGAAAGAAAGAAAGAAAGAAAGAAAGAAAGAAAGAAAAAGACACAGTAACAGTAAGTAGTAGAGGCTGTTTTATCTGAAAACCTGGGATTGCTTGAATCTACCTCAGGCAGGTGTGAGCTAGGAAGCTAAAGACAAAGAGCACGCTGGAAACAGACCAGGGGAAGGTGAAGGTCTTTTCAGTAGAAAATAGTTGATGGCATGGTGATTTGAGAAGCAGAACTATGTTTTCCATGCAGGACACTAGCACCAGAGCCACTCTTCATATGTCACTCATCAATGCATCCCCTGCTGTAGTGTTGTGCCATAGCACAGGCTGTGACTCCTAAGGGTGGCCTGTGTCTGCCAGGCTGACCAGGCTGACCAGTGGTGTCTACAGTTTATGTCTAGAATGCCCCCCACAAAAGCCCATTGGGTTAGAGAAGGGGTTCTGAAGGTGATTGGATCATAGGGATATTAATGATTTGCTGATGAGCTCTTAATTAAATGCTATTATGCGGTAAGGAATGAAAGAGGAGGGTGGCTGGTGGTGTGGCCATGAGTGATGTGCCTCCCTGCTCCTGTTTTCCTTCTTCTGCTGCTCTCTGGTGGCTGGGGATGGTCACTAGTGTTTGGTCCAAGGCCCTCTTTTGTAGTTTTGGGTTTTGGAGTCAACCGCCTGTGGACTGAAACCTCTAAAAACCATGAGTCAAAACGAACCTCTTTCTTTAAATTGTGCTGCTGAGCATTTTGTCTCAGGGACAGGAAACTCACTCACTAAGACAGTCATCTTCCCAGGGTGACTGCAACACCAAACTTTCTTTAGTAGGGAGATGAATTCCTTTGTCATTCCTGACTGAAGGACAGTGTTCCAAACTGGTACACATCACAGGATGGCTTAAGCAGGAGAGCTGGAGCATGTGAACTTGGATAAATGAGATAAGCTTCAGAAGATTAATTATTCATTTGATCAGGAGCAGTCATAAGATTGTAGAATTTGCAGATAAGCTATTTTGATTCAAATCTCACTGAGCTTCAGCTTTTGCTGTCCCCAGTATATCTCCCAAGACAGAGCAGGAAGTCCCAGGTAGTACTACTGGGCACTGCTTCAGGACTCTACTAGATTCTTTGCTACTATTGAATATAGATCTACAATTATCTTAATTAAAAAGGCACATATACCTACATTGTGTTGATAGATAATTTCACATATGCACATATATCACGTCTTTCTGTAGTTCAGGCACTTAGAATCAGGAATTCATACCTTAGCTCTATTTTTAGACTTCAGAGATGTAGATTCATACAACCCTTTACCAGAACTATAAATCAGTACTATGGTTGCCTTTATTAAAAAACAGAACAAGCTTTGTCCTCCTTGAGGGCAGATATCTAATAAGTTCAGAATGACTTGAAATGTAGTTTATTGTGTGATATTTTTTTTTTTGATAAGCTTTTTATGTTTGTTTTTGTCTGCATCATGGTACTGCATAGCAATCAATGGCCTTGCACTCAGTTTCCAATGACAGCAGATGGACTCAGGAGGGCTGGGGGAAGGAGCGGCTGCTATGTAGTCAGTCACTGAGGTGAAATGTGTCCTCTGTGGAGGAAGTGAGCACTGAGGGGAACAACAACTCCTTAAGGAGGGAGGAGGGAAGAGGCCCACTGGCTGTGGAAGGCAGCATGGAGTCTCATGACCATCACAGGGAAGAGTAGCAACACTTCACCAGACAGACTGGGGCTGCACTCTGTGGCGTTCTGTGTACTTCCTGGGCCTTTTTACCCTCTGGGAAGTTTTGTCACTTGCTGGGAGCTATGCAGCCCCTCTAAGCCCCAGGGAGTACTTAAGGAAAGGAAATGAGCAATAAGAACAGTGAGGCTGCAAGAGGAGGGAGGGAGGGTGGGAAAGAAGAAGGAAGGAAGGAAGGAAGGAAGGAAGGAAGGAAGGAAGGAAGGAAGGAAGGAAGGAAGGAAGGGCAGACATGGGGGGCTGGGCTTGGGCAGTGGCAGGAATCACAGGACAGATCTTCCCAAAGGAACTGAGGCTGTGGAGTCAGAGTGACACGCAGGACTCTTCCATTTTGGCCCAGTCTTCTTTCACTGTGAACCTTGGCCATTTGGATCATGATTTGAAAAATGACGCTTTCTCTTAGACCTAGAAACCTTAGAGAAACACAGGTGATTCTTCTCTTCCATTTTCCAACCAAGTATCAGTATTGACCAGATTCTAATATACTTGTTTTTAAATTCTTTTTTAAAAAATGTGTTTAGTACAGGGTCTACAGGGTTGCACTACATGTGTTGGACTCATAGCGGTTCTCCTGTTTTCAGCCTCCTAAATAGTGGGGTTACAGATGTGTACCACCACGCCCAATCTATCTAATACACTTGTAATACACTGATTGGGCTGAATCTCCTGGGGATAAGAAGTGTGTGTGTGTGTGTGTGTGTGTGTGTGTGTGTGTATGCGTGTTACCCACTTATCCTGCATTTCAGCTGACACAGATACAAAGATTTAAAAAAGGGCCTGATTAGATTTAAGATTGAAACTCCTCTTTTAGGTTTGACCACCAACTTGCTAACACTAAACTGTTGTTTTATACAGCGATCATTTCCCTGTTTTATGTACATCTCAAAGCAGTGTCAGGTAGAGCTAACTGAATAAAGGAAGGGAGGGAGGGAGGGAGAAAGGGAGGAAGGAAGGAAGGAAGGAAGGAAGGAAGGAAGGAAGGAAGGAAGGAAGGAAGGAAGGGAGGGAGGGAGGGAGGGAGGAAAGAAGAAAGGAAGGAGGAATGAAGGAAGGAAGGAAGGAAGGAAGGAAGGAAGGAAGGAAGGAAGGAATATCAAGGACAATATCAACGAAATCTCTGCAATTTTTTTTCTTAATTTCACTTTAATTTGATAGTTCTTTTCTTTCCACAAAACTTTTGTCTGGTTTGGCAAAATTAATTTCAACTTCATTAACAGTTAAGGGTTACTGGCTAAGTCACCATCCCGAGACTGACAGGGAATTCAAGATGGACAAGGTAGAGCGAGTGTTTTCATCAATTCCAAATGCTTACATTGAACTGTTTCATTTCTCCTTTCCACAAAATAACTCAAAGCGCCCTTTGGAAAGCATAGCGTCTGAATCCAGGGTGCTCAAGGGCGTTCTGTTGATAAAAATCAGGATGGACATCGTTTCCAGGTTTGGAAGCAGAAAGTGTCCTACATCCAAATTCCCGTATTTCCTGACTACAGCTGGAACTGTTTTATTTCTCTAGTGAGAAATTTCACCATGCTGCCACTGCAGCATTCACAGTACCTGAAGTCCTTGCACTCCAGACGTGTGTGTGTGTGTGTGTGTGTGTGTGTGTGTAACTCAGACACCATCAGACTGAGTATCAAGGAAAGATAGACGCATGCCCCTGCGGTTGTGCGCCTGAAGGTCAAGCCTGAAATTCAGCACTGGGAAGTAGCGCTGCACACCAGACACGGTCATGGCAGAAGAGAAGCCAAACAAGGCAGCTCTCAGGGCGATTGCGCTGGACCACTGGAGTCAGCCTCGTCCCGGTCCAACTCCCATCGCCAGCACTTATGTGGCCTACTGCATTTTTCTGCAGTCATTTGTCATCATTCCCCAGACCGCCTTCCGCACCACTCCTTTACAGCAATTCTCCGCCATTAATTTTTAGTAGTTTTCTGATGACACGTGGCTTTTCGCCAGACGTAATGAGGATGAGATTTGTAAAGTTCGATAAATGTCAGGGGGAGAATATAAACACAATACATGAAAGTTCTGGCTTCTTCTAGGTTCCTCAGCAATATTAGATGAAGTGACTGGCTCTCCTCCTCTCTGGCACTTGGCTACATAGGGGTTGTCGGGGTCAGAGGACAGCATAGTTCAATACCAGTTCACTTGCAACACTCATTGATACATGCCTAGGGTATGTTAATATTGTTTAATGAATTTCATCAATTTTCACAGAAAGTTATATCTACAAAGAGAACCACTTTTAACTTAAATTGACAAGTACATATCAAATTCTGAGTATGGCAAATGCTATGCACAGGGAAGAGACCTGGGGTAGGAGGGAGACTGGAGGGGGTACACAACGCAAAAGATCAGGATTTGCTATGCGAGGTGCGTACCTGTTCCCCAAGATGGATGTGCTTGTTGCTTGTCACAAACATAAAGCAAAGAGATGAAAAGAAACAAAAAAGAAGAGAATATTTATAAAGGTAGAGAACCTTCCTGAGGAGAATGGTGACATCACTGGTGTAATGTTCTCAGTTCAGGAGATTCCTGGAAGGGTACGGCATAGTTATCTCTTTTTCTAACAGTAACTTCGACTGAGTTTATTTTGAGCACATCAGCCTTGAGCCTCTCTGGTACTGAGCTCTTGATGTGTAGCTAGTGCGCTGAAGAAGTGAATTTCAGTTTTATTCAATTTGAACTAATTTAATTTTATTGAAAAAAAAAAAAAAAACCCTGATACTTAGCTCACTATTGGAAAGCATTTAATTACTTTCATGACTACACGGGCATGTAGAACTGCAATTTCTATGAAATCTAAAAACAGATCTTGCAATCTCTTGGAAAAAAGCATCCCTCAAAAAATAACAACACAGATTGACCCAGATTGACTAGAACTAGAATTACGAACTATGTATTGATTCCTAGGTCAGCCCAACACAAAAGCCAGCTACCTCAGATATTTTTATATGTATCATGTTTTAAACTGAGATGCCTGAATATACTGGGATAAAGCAACATATTATAAATGTTAATTTACTTTTTTATTCTACTTTTTAAAAAATAACCCTTATTGACAGTGCAAAGCCCAAAGGATAGGTGCCAAATGCTGATTTTATAAAATATTAACATTTTACCTCAAAATAAATTTCTGATATTTCTTGGGTGGCATTCTCAAAATCTATTGCTATTCGTTTAATAAGGACCAGTACTTCTATGCTTAACAGTCTTTGTAAAAATCTATCTTCCTTGTTAGAGTTGAAATTGCCTCCAATTCACCTGCTTAACGAAAGAGCTGAGATACCTGTCAACACCAAGGAGGCTGAGCAAGGGCCGCCGGCATAGAAATGGGGCAACACTGCCACCTAGCGGTAGTTTTTCCGAGTTGTCCACCATGGGCCAGACCATGAGGGAGCACCTTCCGCCTGGGTGTGCGTGCCAATGTGTCCTACCTAGGACTGACATTGTACCTGTGCCGGAGAACTTGCGAACTAGCAGCTCCATCCTGAAGGAAGCGACTAGAGCAGAGAACGTGCTCTGGTTTAGAAAGCTGCAGAACCAACAGAAGCCGTTAAACTAAAATTCCACGTGTTTGGAGAACACCAGCAATCCACGTAGGCAAGCTCCTAGGAGGAAAATACCAGTAATCAGGTTTTGTAAAAACCTGGGGACACCAGGGGAAATGTTGAGAGGTGCCCGAAGTTTTCTTTCCCTTTTGGTGAAAACCCTAGTTATTTCTGGTTGAATTCCTTGGGCCATTTAATCCATGTTATAAACTAAAACATTGGTATTGGGCACACAGAGAAACAACCATCAGTGAGCACAAATAAGAAGGTCCATAGGCACCAGGGCATTGAGCCTGAAAGTAGAAGGAAGCAAAGAGACTGCGAGTTTGGTTCTCTCTTAAGGAGCAAGTGATCTGGTAGGAAATCAGACAGGGTAGAACTGGAGCATTTAATGCAGATGCCCAAGCTCCTGCAGACGTTGAAATCAGACCTAAACCATACATCTTCCATCTGCTAAAAGTGTAGGTCAAAAAACTGATCTACAGGCTACAACTGTTTGTCTTGTGATCAAGGCGTGAGTGCCTCTAGGTCATAAAGTTATAGAACAATGGGTTCTCAAGGTCATTTGTCTATGCAGCATGTTTTGAAATCATGAGAACAGTCCACTTCTTAGCTCCAGCTCCAAGAATCAAATTAAGGACTTACTTCCACCAGTAGGTTTTACAGATAGACTTTATTTTCTTAGAAAGTCTGGGTTCCTCCTGCAAAAGGCCAGCGGAAATTCACTATTAAATGAAGCAAGTATTAGGAACACTTGATGGCTAATTTCAATAACTCAGTGTCACATTTGGGAACATTTGGCCTAGCAAAGTTGCAGAGTGCATGATGTCATATCCTGTGAGTGTTATGTTATCTTAGTTAGGAAAAATGGTTACTTGAATAATTGACCCACTCAGAAAGAAGTAAATTGGAACTTCCATTTATATTACTAAGATCTATCTGTACAGAAGTTCTCAGAGTGTTAATCACTGCATTGAATCTTTCACTGCAATTATTAAGATCTATTACCATTATGTGGTGATTAACAACATATGGTAAAGGACCTAGGTAAGCCACTCTGGCCCCACCCCCTGGGCTCGCTGAGCCAGCAATGGAGTCTAGGCGTGGTGGTGCATGCCTGTAATCTCAGCACTAGGGAGGCAGAAATCAGGAGGATCCCTATGAGTCTGAGCTGTGTAGTGAGACCCTACCCACACACACACAAAAAAAATAAATAAATAAAAAATAAATAAATAAATAAATAATAAAAAAGTAAAGGAAATAGGGACTGAGTTAAAGTGTTGGTGCTCACACTGAACTTGACATCTACTTGGTATCCTTTACTTCATGAAAACTTCTGGGTTGAGTCTTACTATCTTTACTTTTCAGACAGGAAAACTAAGGTGCAGAACCATTGAATAAGTTATCTCTTATGGCTTAGATCTGAAACGACCACCAAAGCTGCCTGTTTGGAGGGTGATGGCATTGTTTGACTGGGGTAGCTGGGCTGCTGCTGGGGTCTGCTGGAGGGGCCAGAGCTTTCCTCTCTGCTTCCTGCCTGCCAAGAAGTGGCCTGTGTTTCCTTTGCTGGGCACCCCTACCAGGATGTTTCTTCTTCAGAATCAGCAGATCTGGACTGAAACTCCTCCTTTAAATTGTTGGTATCAGGTATTTTGTCCTAGCAAAGAGCAAAGTGGCTAAGATGTTGTCCTAGAACACGTACCTAGCGAGTGTCAATCCAGGAACATGATGCTGGGCTGTCTCACAGTAAAGCACCTTCTCTTCTAAAATGTTAAGTATCTGAATCAAACTTAGTTAAAAAAGAGAGAGGGTACTTAGCATGCAAGATGGCCTGAGTTCAATCCCCTGCTGCAAGAGAACAATAGGAGTCATAATACTAATAATGTTAATAATAATTGTGTCTTAGCTTTTAGTGATGAAAACTACATGTTGAAGCTGTAAAAGATGTATCTCTTTTAAATTGAATTTGCACACAATAATTGGTTCAGTTACATTTTATAACAATGACATTGTGACCTAGTACTTCCTTCTCACTGGTGGGAGGGCTGCGCTGAAGACCATGAGGATGTGTCAGACCAGACAGCCCCAGGGATGTTCAATCAGGTCCCTCCCCCTGAAACACTCTCCATCTACCGAAACCCTTCTTTTAATAAATCTTCTAACACAACTCTCTACTCTGTTACTGATCTCTCATCTTGGTCCTTGATAATTTGTTTCTTTCCTTTAAATGTGATAAATTTAGCTCAAAGAAAATACAATCATGGATAATGCATCTCTGATCCAGTTCTTAAATACTGAAAAAGAAAAATCTGTGAATTAGAAGAATGACCTGTTGTGGTTTAAGCAGACAAACTTTTCTGTGTGTCCTTTTTCCACATGCATTGAGCCTTGCCTAAACTCTTATGAGACTGTAGAAGTGCTGGTCGTGTTTATGCTAACAGTTGTTCATTTTCACTTAAATACTTTAGTCACGAGTATTTGGACTTCCTCACAGTAGATGGACTGGCATTTTTATGATAATGAAATTGAGTATAGGGGTTCTTTGACATCAAAACTGTTATGCAAATATATTATGAAAACCTGGCTTAGAAGAGAACATGAAGGAATAGAGGCTTTTATTTTCAGGACATGTACTGAAATGTCCAGAAGAGAGTGGGTGTTTGTAGATAAACAATTTCTTAAATATTTCTGCATTAAATGAAGTTCAAGTATATTTTTAAAGGTGAATTTTGTTATATTTTTCAAAATTATTTTGCATCTACTCAGTGTTTTTCATACACAAGAGAAGGAGCAGATT
>PVKN010042020.1:0-10455 GCA_004027915.1 Capromys pilorides
ATAATTGAATATTAATGATTGCTTTCAAGAAATCTTAATTTTTTTCCTTGCTTTTAAAAAATTATTTTAAAAAGAGTATAATAATTGATTAGACATTAGAAGCAGTACAATTTAGAAGACCAAGATGAGGGGTATTCAAACCCATAGGTTTTGTATTGCACACTGCTGTCCTTGCTATAGTTGCTTAGAATGCAGATATCAGCATACAGAGTTAGTCAAGATGAAAATTCTACACATTAACTGCTTTTTTCAGAAAACTGATGGAAATTATTACTACAATCAGAGAGATGAAAATTAAAACAACACTGAGCTTCCATCTCGGAAGGAATAGCTATTACCAAGCAATCAAGCAATAGCAAATGCTGGTGGAGCTGTGGGGGAAATGCAACTACTATGGAAATCAGTGTGGAGATTCTACAAAAACTAACATTAGAGGTTCCATTCAACTCAGCTAGTCCATTAAAAGCATTGCACCGCAGCAATATATGCGCATCCATGTTTACAGCGGCGTAGCTGGTGAGTGATGAGTCTTTGAAATAGCCCAAATGCTATTCAAATGGTAAATAAATAGAGATGCTCTTTTATACAGTGGAGTATTAATAGGCTTAAGACATTTCTCCCATCTTAGTACTAGCCAGGCCTAACTTCCGAGATCAGAAGAGATCCGGTACTTTCAGGATCTCTGCGGTGTGGCCACAGTCAAGTTTGAGGCGTTTCCAGCTCCATGGATACACCCTGAGACTGTAACTTTAAGTGAAGTCAATCAGGTACAGATGCTCAAATGTTGCATGGGTTTTTGGATATGAGAATCTGCAAGTATAGGACCTAATGTATAATATATATATTGTGAAATAGGAAGAAAATATTCAAATGAGAAGGGGAACGAAGAGGGAGAAAGGAAAGAAGAGACTAGAAAAAGGAGAATGAAGAAAAATGAAAACAAGCCTTTTGGAATAAGGAGGGAGAGAGGGGTTGAAGGGAGGGAAGGGAAATGGGAAGAAAAGAAGAACCGAGATATATCATGTACAGGTACAAATTCCCTATGAGAAATGTTATCATTACGTAGATCTACAATGTACCAATAAAATAAAAATGAGAAAAGAAGAAAAGAAAAGTCCTCTTTCTAGTTTTGGTATTATACCCCACTCATTGCCTTTAAGTATTTATGTCCCTCAGTCCTGGAGACATTCAGGGCTTCGGTGGTATCAGAGCATGTACAATAAATTTGGTTACTTTTTCCCATTTTGATAGACAAAATTCTCTCATTCCTTACTTGAGTTTAACTTTCTGCATCTTATTAAAATGAGCACTCTTCTAATTTATGAATCCCACCATTTTATCCAAAATTTAAAGTTGCTGCCCTTTTAATTTATGCCTTTTTTTTTCTTGTTATGGCCTGCTCAGCCTGCCCTGTGGCTTGGGCTGGCACAGCATGCAGTGCTGGGGATTGAATCGTGGTCCCTGCAGTTGTCTATGCTTTCCTAAGCAGATGCTTTAGACCAATGAACCATCTCACCAGCCCAATGCCTTTCAAAGCTGCTCTTTTAATTTATGCCTTTAAAAAATTATTCTATTGCTATTTTTGTCGTGCTTTCCAAAAAAAAAGATGAAAGTTTCTCAAGACCCTCTTTGAGTTCTACAAGCCTCCGTTTCCACACCTATAAAATTGAATGGATTAGGTTAGGTCACTTTCCAAATGTGATTTAGGGAACTAGTAGGCCAGTTTACAGTTTCAGCAGCAGTGGAGAAGGGTGCCCTCATCCCCCAAATCTAACCAGCATTTGTTATGAATTGATTGCATAATGATTACCACTCCACACAAGCTTGAATATCACACAGCTTTTCTTATAGGAAAAAGCCAAAGGGCAAATAAAGAGCAAAATAGAAGATAGATAAAAGGTAAGACAAACAGATCTTTTGCAAATGGGAAGGAGACTAGGAAATGGATGAGGAGAGAAAGGAGAAGAGCAAGAGAAAGTAAAAAGTGTTAAGAGGAGTCAGGTCCACACACCAACTACTCACCATGAGTGTAATCATAGATCATGAACATGTGCTCATAACAATAAACGTGCAAGAACAAAACTCCAGTAGGTTGATCTGATATTGGCAGACCAGATTACCAGTTCCTACTGCTCTAGAAACCTAGGTAGATAGCAGGAGGCTTTACCCTCCATTCAAAAAAAAGAAAGAAATCTTGAGACTGGAGAGATAGTTTGGCATTCTAAGTGCCTGCCTGACAAGTACAAGGACCTGGGTTGGATCCCCCATATTACATGCCATGCTGGGCCCCATGCAGAGTCAGCCACTGAAACTGGGTATAGTGGTGCATGCCTGTAATCCCGACACTAGGGAGACTGAGACAGGAGAATCACTGCAAGTCTGAGCTGAGTAGCAGGACACAAATAAACAAACAAATATACAAACATGTTTCCAGGTATTTATGATGGCAACAGGACTTAGGGGCTATTAGAATGGCTGTCTGTCATTCAGCTTCTACTCATGGGTGAAATATAAAGAACCCTAATTTCCACTGACCACCAGGAACATGGGGGCTTCCTTCTAGTTTCACAGCTCATTGAAAAGTCTAGACAAAGTGCTTGTTAGCCACCAGCTTCATATTCAGTTTTGGCCTTGTTCTCACTTGTTCAAAGCCCACAAGTTTCTACCTTATTCAGATGATTTCTTCTTTAGGTTGAATTTTCCTAAGGCTTGGTTCTTGCACATCCTCTAAGAACCAGTGCACATCTGTATGCACATAGACACTGGAGACAGAGCACTTCGCTGGGGGTTTCAGGCAGAGCAAGGTTCTTTTCTCCTTCAAAGATGGACCAGAGCAGTTTGCCCATGAAGACATAGAAGACAGATGCCACGTCATCTATGCAGAACGTGGGCTACCATGATGCTTCTTAGGAAGTGTTTAGGGAAGAATGACACAATTATTGCAATAATCAAGGTGGTTTATTCCTTCCTTATGAAATTTTTTTTCGACCTCTTAGATCAATGAAAGCATCCCATTTCAGAGAAGAGTTACACCTCTTGTATAGATTTAGATGTGTGGATTTTTTGTTTTGCGTAGTGTCTTGCTTATAAAGTGTTTGCCAAATATTTATGAATATTATGAATCAGAGTCCAAGTAGTTCATTGATAGAAATCCAAGTTACTTCTTATCAGCTCAATTCCTTGAAAGTCAGACCTAGGACTTTGGCATTTTTAGCAATCAGTACTTTTTCAAATATTATCATAGGTCAGAAAGTTTAATGAGGAGATCATTATAGACATGAATATTCCTTCTAAGTGATAAAGCTCACTGTATCTCCAGCACCTGGCCTTGAGCTCCACTATGTCTTAAGGGTGGGGGAGGTAGGTAGTGATTAATGTTGGTGATACTTAACCAACATGTTACTAATCAAAGGTTGGTTCCCAAGTATTCATTAAATAACCACTCTTTCCAGCCCTGTCCTAGGAAACACAAAAGAAGGAAGTGAAAGAGTTTGGATTCTTCCTTGGTGCAATTTGCAATCTAGCCAGATATATTTACAGCTAAGGAGTTTATAAGTTCTATGTTTCCCCTTCTCCCTTCCTGTTTTCTCTGACACTCCTGTTGGCTTCTTCCACTTCTTTCCCTTCCCTGATTCATGATTCATAGCTCCAGCATGAGCCATTCTCATCAAGCAGAAAAACAGTGGAGAAAAGGTTTTGCAGATGAAGATATTGAATTCAAACCTATTTCTGTCATTTGCTGAATTTTTGGTCTTGGAAAAAGTCAGTTGAACTCTAGAAGCCTCAGTGTCCTGATCCTTAAAATTGTGATGGGAGAGTGTGGTGCCTCACACCTGTAATCCCACCACTCAGGAGGCTGAGGCAGGAGGATTGGAGCAAGTGTGAGGCCAGTCTGGGCTACACAGTGAACTCAAGGTCAGCCTGAACTACAGAGTGAGACTTTATCTCAAAAAAACCAAACGAAACCACATGAAACCAAACCCAAAACCCCAAACTGAGTTATAGTTATACTTGTACATGTATTATAAGTATTAGAAATAGTTTACAGAAAGTACATCATGTGTTATGTTCCTAAGAAATGTTTAATAATCTTGAGTTCAAATGAATGGAAATATTAATAGAGAAGTAACTAGTAGAAAATAGCTCAAATGATAGGAAGTGCTTTGACAAATCAGTAGAGCAACAGATCTTCCATGGCCAGTGGTGACATGTAGTTTGCTCCTGCCCACACCATTACTTTTATTAAAACATATGATTAGCTATGCTCATGGCTGCCTGTACCTCTCATTTCTCACAACTTTAATTATTACACAATAGTGGGATACTGCTTAGAGAAAGTCACCATCGGTCACTCTGGAGTTGAGAAAGAAAATTAGACTTTATTCATTAAACAAATATTTATTGAATCCACACTGAAGACCAAACATGAAAGACAGTAGGGACATGGAACAAATAGAAAGTGTTTTGTATGGTTAGCCAGAGGTGGGAAGTGATGTGGAATAAAACTGAGGAGTTAGTCAGGGCCTGGACCCTGAGGGGCTTTCTAGGCCATATTCTAAATGTGTACTTTATTGTTTTATTTTATGTGTTTAGAACAAGGTCTACAGGGTCTCACTATGTAGATTGGACTCCTAGTGATTCTCCTGTCTTTGGCCTCCCAAGGGCTGGGATTACAGGTGCGTGCCACCACATATAGTCTCAATCGCATCTCAGCACGCCCTGGAGGCAGGTCCAGCACCCTCCCGGGGATCGAACCCTAGCCGCCGCGCCCTGCCTAAGCAGGTGCTTTAGTCCGCTGAGAGCTATCTGGCTTGCCCCTAAATGTGTACTTTATGACAGAATCAAGATGTGACCTTCAAAGATTTTAAGCGGAGTAGAATGTTTGCCTTTTTAAAAACGTGATTGTCATGGTTGTTGGTGGAAAATGGGACAGAGTGGGTCAGACCAGGAAAAGAGGCAACAACTTGGGGTGAGAGGTGGTAGCTGCTTCACTTAAGGTGAATGGGAGGAGTGAGAAGAGCTATGTAGGGGAAACAGACCCGTCCCTGGGACTTGCTGAGAAAGCACGTATTTATGTATTTATGTATTTATTTATGTATTTACTTATTTTTAGTGGGACATTACATAGACATCAAGTAGCAGTATCTGACGAGCTAGGAAACAGTGAGGTCAGATCTAGAAAGCAAACATCAAGGATGAGTGCTCCTTTGTCTCTGGGATTCGGCCACTGCAGGGCTGTGGGGGAACTCCAAAAGAAAATTTGTAGTATGCCAGGAAGAGGAGACACAACTGTAGCAGGTTGGCGAATGTAAGAAAGGAAAGGAAGCAGGCAATCACTTGCAGTTATGTCTTTCAAATTCTCTGCATATTTATTGCTTTTTTTTGGACAACATGAAGGTCACCTTTCAAGTCAGTGATCATTAGAGTTATTATCAGTTATAAAACTACAAAATATAAAAAGTTATAGACCTTGCCTTTAATAATTGAGCATAGGATGTAAACTAGAAAAAATTTAAATGATTCATTACCTCAAAAGAAGTATTATAAAGATATTTTTTTAAACCAGAAGTACACATTTAAATTCCTGTGGAACTTTGAAAACACATCAAGGCTTTATCCTTGAACAATTCGATAGATTAGGTCTGAGACAGGATCAGGAGTTGGCAATACTGAATAAATTCTGAGGTGATTGTTAAAAGAGGAGGTTCAAGGCTAGAAATATAAATTTAGGAAACATCTATGAAGATGCTAGAATTAGATCATGAAACAGTGAGAATGGGAAGCAGACACTGAAGAAATCTAAGAGCAGGCCCTACGTGTCTCTTGTTTTACTTAAAAGGAGAATAGCAAGATGATCTGAAATGACCTGCAGTAGTAGTTATAAAACTACAAAATATAAAAAAGTTATAGACCTTGCCTTTAATAATTGAGTATAGGATGTAAACTAGAAAAAATTTAAATGATTCATTACCTCAAAAGAAGTATTATAAAGACATTTTTTAAACCAGAAGTACA
This sequence comes from Capromys pilorides, assembly GCA_004027915.1. Taxonomy (NCBI): domain Eukaryota; kingdom Metazoa; phylum Chordata; class Mammalia; order Rodentia; family Capromyidae; genus Capromys; species Capromys pilorides. Next base: position 6,016 of record PVKN010042020.1, read on the forward strand.
CATTTAAATTCCTGTGGAACTTTGAAAGCACATAGTTATAGGGCTTTGAGGACCATGCAGCACCCTATGAACTGGAGGTAGCATTTTGTGGAAGGGCTTTGAAAGATATTAAGCTACAAGAGGATAATGTGAACAAATAAATTCTACTATTTTGTTTCTGATTATCAAAAAAATACCATAAGCAAAACAAAGAAAATGAAAATCCTTATAGTCCCACATGTAACCTCAACCACTTTTAATTTTTAGTGGGTAATTTTTAATCTTTTCTGTCTTCCAGTAAATAATGGAAAGAATAACCATATATTTAGGGTGACATGTTTTTAGGTCAAATAGATAGTTTTAGGTCAACAATAAAGGTTTATGATGAACGGATTGGTTTTTAATATTAACATGTGATGAGAAGCTTTGGGATATACACATGTGAGGAGGCTCACATGTGTGTGTATTTAGCACGATTCTGAAAAGTTCTAGTGGAAACTGTAGAGCAGAGGCTGGCAAGTGCAGTCTTGGGCCAAGTTCATCCCATGGTTTGTTCTGTAAGTAGAGCTGTACTAGAATACTCAGTCATACTCCTTTGTTTATGTAATAGCTCTGGCTATCTTCCTACTACAACTCCAAAACTGAATAATCGTGACAGAGACCAGCTTGTCCATAAAGTCTAAAATTTATGATACGATCCTTTCTATAAAATGGTTGTCTGGTGATGCCTGGTGTAAACCAAATTTTCCAAACTATGTTCCCTGGCATATTAGTTTCCCGTAAGTGTTGATAAAAGGGGCCTTGTGTTTCGGTAAGTTGGGAAAATACTGGATAAACAAAAATTAACCACATTTCTTTATGGTTAGCCATTCGATAACTTTTACTATGCCCATGACTAATTGGCAAAGGCAGTAAGTTTATGTTTCTACAACAGGCCACAAAAATTAGTGCTGGAAACTCTTTTTCGGTCCCCAGGAATACCTATTAATATCATATAGTTTAGAAAGTCTTAAATTAACCTGTTTAAGAGGCTTTCTCAAGGTCAGAAAATGGTATAATTGTGAGTTCACGATATTTTAAATCCAGGATGTTTGTACAGAAAGCCAGGTTAGTTCCAGAGATCAGAAAACCATCCTCTGTTGGTGGATCACCTGAGCCGTCTTTGTAGTCTGACCTCCGCAAAGGAAAGCTTAGCCTGAATCAAAATTCCCAAGAGTGCAAATCAGAAATGAATGATAAAGTAAGCGCCTTCTGACGTGGTACCTGGGGAAAATGAAGCATTCAGATTCTGAATGCTGTAGGGTAGAGTTTTGAAATAGAATGTTTGGGGTGTTGTTTCCAACGCCATGATATGCCTTTCATGGATGCTAGGCACTTTTGCTTTTGTGAGACCCTTTCTCTATGAAAAGGAGAGAAAATTATATTTTATAACTGCATTGGCATGAAGACTAATCTAATCCATACTGGATATATTCATTTTTCTTTCTTATTTGAAGTGATATTAAAAATAAAACACTTCACGGGTCCCCAAAATACTATGGGCCCTAGACACAGGGCTCACTGTGCATCTGGGTTCTTAAGCCTTGAGAATAGCCAGGCTGTCATGGCGTCCCATCAGGCCGAGGCCTCCTCCGGTGTGTGTGCCTTGTCCTCCCCTCCTACCTTAGTCACTTCAGTGACTTTGTGTTGGTTCAATTTTGCTTCTGTAATGACTGAATGAGAGATCAAGATCAAGTTTCTTATAGACACCATGGGATAAAATGGAATAACTACATCAAAAGACCCTGAAATTTCTTCTAAAGATATGGCCAAATTAACACAAATGAGTACACTAAATCTAAGTACCAGCATGTGAATGAAAGAACTCTTAACATTTCTTGTCACTAAGTAGCAGTGTAACAAAACGTTTCATAACTTGGGGCCTTAAATTCTTCATTAGTTTGAAAAATATTAATTGAAAAGAGGAAGTCTTACACATGTTTTTTAACCACAAGCTGAAGAAAATAGCTAAAATTTTCCTAATAGATTAGGAAATGTCTAACCAGCTTTCTATACAGTCCCCCTGGTAATTTCTCTAATTTATTTTAGAAATTAAACTTTCTCCCCAGTGTCAATCAGGAAGATATCGTTACAGATGATATAATGTATTTTCAAAGGACAGAGCATCAGCCCCCTTCTAAGAGCAAAATAAATCAGAAAGTTCTTAAAATTCAATAAAAACCCTAATAAGCCACCTAATTCAATTTTCTTTTAATATAGGCTTCTCCTTGGAGAATATCTTTACCTGTCTTTTGTCACATGCTGCTTGCAAACAGTAATCCTCTGACCACAATGTTTTGCTTTTACCAAGAATTCTATCTACTCCAACATACAATTAGGAGAAAAGGGGTGGTGCAGTTAATATGCCTTATAGTCAGCAACACCCATGCAAGACTAAATCTGCAGAAAGATTTGAAAAAACAGCTTGCAAAACAAATATGTAGACTGTTATCCATGTGCTATTAAATCAGGAGTGAGAGGTACTATTTTATCTGCTTATAGTCTCCGATTGAATAAAAACAGCCCAACACTATAAAGGTAGGCTGGGCCAGCTCCTCTTTAAATTACAGACATTTCTGTCATTTTCTCTAATGAAATAATACACAACTCAGCGAAAGGCCAGGGAATACTTCTGAAAGATAGAAATGGATATATGTGCTGTGGTTTTCATCTTGAGAGTAGGTGGAAAAATGGAAATTTGTTTAGTGTCCTCACAGTCTCTCTCCTTTCTGTGTAGTCGGTGCTGATTTTTACTTAGCAGGGCAGAGTTTTGAGGGCTGGCATTGCCATTTTCTAATACCCACATCCACTCCCTGCATTGCTCTCCATTCCAAAAATGGAGATCACATGTTTCAGATATTCCAGAAAAATGTGGATTTTACCTATTTCTTTCCACTGTCATGTGTGCTTGCTGGGATAGTTGAGGCCAAGGGGATCCACACATCTTGGGAAACACTGTAGTATATGCTGGGATGCCAACCCAACCTTGATCATGGAACATTTAGGGAGAATGCAACCTTGACCAGAGTCTGGGGCCTTTTAAGAGAACATTTCTCATGGGTATGATTCTTGGACATGTTTAGCATCTCAGTGCTCATGGACTATTACTGACATCTTCCATTTCATGTAAACTCATAGCGATTTTCCTTTCAAACCCTCAAAGCGAATCTAATTGAAGTGCATTCTTGGTGTAGAAAAGAACCACGTTGAAGGAAAAAAAAAATGCTGTGCATGAGAAGTTCCTCTGAGTGGATCCTTGACCCTGTAATCAATGCTATCTGCTTTATTTTCCTCTTTCAGTTTGTCATGGAAGAAATGAGAACAATTAGAATGTTTTCTAGATTAGATATCAGGTGTCGGGATTCAGAAGATGTTTGCTTCAGAAGACTGATGATTTTTCTATATTGAGTACAGTACAAAGTTCCTGGTTTACAACCCTCACTTCCCTGGTGCTCCATTGTTTTGCCTGAATACTTTCCTCCTGGGAGCTTAAAGTACCATTTCAACCCAGTTACTGCATCTGGGGCAAAGCTCCATCTTAAAGATTACAATATAATGAGATGGGAAGAACCCACTCCGAGGCAAGTGTAAAGTCCTCCTAGTGCCGCATTTGAACGATTCTCACATGGATACTGCACAATGGAAGTTTCATTTACTTATCTGTCTTCTCTTTGATTCAATCACCTGGAGATCAGGATCCCTGGCATTAACACAGAAGCCAGTGTGCACAGACTTGGTGTCTCCAGAGTACAGCTGGGCTGCAGCGAATGCAACTGGGAGAGGCTCCCCTGCTTGTGCCTTTAGCTATGCCCCCAGGTCTAATGGGTGGTGTGCATGAAGAAGGTTGCACGTGGGGATTTTAACTCAGTGGGTGATACAGACATGAAACTTTCAAAAAGATGAAAGTGTGCAAGATCTGTAAAATAAATATAGGCTACAAAACAAAAGAAGAACTTCAAAATGAAGGCTTCAAAACCAAATTTAGAAATTATTTTTCAGTTTAAAGAAAACTAACCCCCTCTCTTTTTCTGTTTAAAAGTTTATTATTTCTGGTTTTTTTTTTTTTTTTTTTTTTTCCCCTTAGCAAGAGATGTGAGTAATACTGGGTCCCAGGGAAAAATAATTTCTGGGCCAGCCAAATAGCTCAGCGGACTAAAGTTCCTGCAAGCAGGCTCAAAGGCCAGGAGTTCTCCATCCCTGCCTGCTATGCCCGCCCCACCTCTGGGGTGCACTGAGAGGGCAATTGAGGTTGGAATGGTGAGGCACACCTGTAATCCCAGCTCTTGGGAGGCTATAAACAGTCGGATCACTATGAATCTGATCGAGTAGTGAGACCCCTGAACACCCTATAGACCCTTCCTTAAAAAAAAAAAAAAAAAAAAAAAAAAAAAAAAAAAAAAAAAAAAAAAAAAAAAAAAAAAA
>PVKN010042021.1:0-10442 GCA_004027915.1 Capromys pilorides
TGTAATTTGTGTTGTTCTAGCAGCCACAGAGACCTAGCACTTAGGATTTGGTTTGTTAGCTCTTATAATTTCAGATGTTTTTTGTGAGAGAAATTGCCTATTTTTCTTTATAGATGACTCCATCTTGGTTTTCAAGTGTTGATCAGGAAAACTACTGAAACGTATGATTTTGTAATGGAGAGCACAGTGATGGTGTGGTAGAAGTCCATGTGTCCTGCTGCGTAGCTCCCTGTTTTGGGGTGTATGTGTGTATGTTTGTTTGTGTGTGTGTGTGTGTGTGTGTGTGTGTGTAGATGCTACTATTTCCTGAGGTTTCCCTAGAGAAACATGTGTGATGTGTGTGTCTGAGGAACTTTGTGTGTGGTTAAGTTACTTTAAAAGAGACTTCTTGTCAAGGTGACATGGAACCTTACAGGGTATATGGTCTAGATCATTCCTCCTCACACTAAACAAGCCTACCTGCTTCCGTGTTGTAGGCGTGCTATGTCTGGTACTGTTTCCTCCAGCTCTTTGTTTTTTTCAACTCTGTGGAATGAAATCCTCAACTTGGATATGTAATGGTCATCTTTTGATTTATAAGATAATGTTTTGACTAAGTAGTGATTTCTCAGCCCATCGTCCATTTTATAACTGACATTGAGCCCTGTAGAGCTTGTTAATCTGGTTTTCATACAGTTTTCTTTGTAATATCCCATTCCAGTAGTATTCTTGATGTATTTATGAAGAGTGGTTAAAATATTGTCAAATTATGTGTGTGATATATATGTTGAAATAGTAAGTTCAAAGCTCATTTTTGGCTGTGTAATGAGTTTACACATTATAGCAAACATTTTTTTGATGTGAAGGTAATTATGCACAAGTCCCCCCAGTAGGGATTAGCATTGAAACCTACTGTGAATTATTTTTAATTCAGGTCCTATAAACCCAATAATTTTTGAGGGCCACATACATGCCACTTTAAAAACTTTGAAGTCACGGTAAGAATATGGCAGCATGTATAGATTTAAAATTAAGAACTTAATATTGTGATGCTGATGTGGAAGATAGGAAATAGGTCGAAAGTCAGGTCTGATTGTTTTCTTGTGAGGGTACCCAGCATAAGCCCGAGCATGCTTTGACGTTAAGCACACAGCCTCGCTGCAATGACGTTGCCTGCAGCATTTCTGACTGTGACTTGGACTTGGAAGATCAATGTTAAATTCCAAAGCTCTTTCACTCCTCAATCCTGTCTTCAGAATGTAACACATGGAGAACTGCACACTCGGGAAGACTGGGTGACAGCGTGGGTTCTGTTTTCCTGTCACACTGAGGTAAATGTTGATGGATATATAATGAACAGCAATAACTTCATGTAAGTGCATTGTCAGTTACTAGGAAGTTGTATGTTGCTGTATGATGAGAACAAGTAAACACACATTGTCCGTGTGTTTTAAGTCTGCCTCAGCGAGACCAGCTAAATATGCCTGTTGGTGCGGGTGTGGCGCATAGCTGTCTGTAGCCTCAATGAAAGACCAAGACCAGGAATTTCCTCAATTTTTCAGCTTTTATGAAATACTTTTGTCCCAAAAGCTCAATGAGAGTTAATTACACCTTCATGGGTAGGGTTGCTTACTTAAGAAATGTAGTGGGGCTGGGGATATAGCTCAGTGGGACAGCGCCTGTCTGGCAAGCACAAGGTTCTGAATTTGATTCCCAGCACCAAAAATAAACAAAAAAAGTGAGAAATCTGACATTTGAAATGTAATCTGTGAATTGAAAATGTAACAATAAAAGCAACTGTTTCTTTCCTCTGGAAGAGATTTTGTTGCAAATGTTTGCAAGCCGGTTATTTGGAAACAGTCTCTTTCCTTGCAGAGATAATGGCTTAAAGTTGTCCTGTGAACACTGTGGTTGTGATTTATTAAAAGCTGATGCTAGAATGGCATGTGATTGGTGATCTCAGCAACTTGGAAAGCTGAGGCAGGAGGTCAAAAGTTTGAGCCCAGCCTGAGCAATAGACGCCGTCTCAAAACAAACACATATACACATTGAAAGGCTTGGGGTGTAGCTCAGTGGTAGAGCGCTTGGGTAGCATGTCGAAGGCTGTAGGTGCTATCCCCAGTATTGGTGTGGGGGTGGAGGGAGGAAGAGGCTGCTGCTTTCCTAACAGAATCGTGCATCCCAGAGCCAGCCTGGTGAGCTTTTCAAGCACTGAGTGACTTGATCTCATCTCCTGATGACTGAGCAGGGTGAAGATGGGTTCACTGACTTCAGTAGTGTCCAGGTGGTAGGTGACTGGCCACACACTGTGGCTGCTGCGTGCTGAGGATAAAGGCTATAGTGTGTTCAACAGAGTGCGCCTGTAATGCCAGTATTCAGGTAGGCGAGGCAGGAGAATGACTAGGTTTGAGGCCAGCTTGGGCTACTACTTCAAGGCCACCCTGAAATACAGAAGACCTGTCTAAAAAGAAGAGAGCAAGTACAGACGGCTCTGAGGATTCTTTTTGTTGTTTTCCTATCTCAATTACATAAAATCTTCTCACATTTGAGAACCAAAGGGTGTTCTGTCCTCCAAAACCAATTCTAGTCTGTCCATGACTGTCTCTTAGTACATACAGTCCCTGACTTAGAATTTACAATGGTCAATATAGAAGTTGTTGACGTTACAGTGGTGTGAAAGCAGTATACATAGAACACAAACTAAAGTTTGGATTCTGATCTTTTCCCAGGTAAGTGGTAGGCAGATTGATCCTGGCTTTTGGTGCTGGGCAGCCACAGTGAGCCCCAGCTCCTAAGCAGACATGCAGGCACACAGTTGCCATTCACTGTCATCCCTTGGTGTCTGGGTGGGCCGGGTTCTAGGGCCATTGCAGATATTCAAATCTGCAGAGGCTCAAGTCCCTTATCTAAAATGGTGTAATATTTGTATAAAAGAGCCCACAAGATAGCTCATCAGACTGCTTAGGCAAGTGCAAGGACCACAGTTTGATCCCTGGCACCGTATGCCATGCCAGCCCTGCCCCGAGGCATACTGAGCCAGCCACTGAGACTGAACATGGTGGCACACACCTGTAATCCCAGCACTGGGGAGGCTGATCACAGCAGAATCACTATGTGTCTGAGCTGTGCAGTGAGACCCTGTACCAAATACATTAAAAAAAAAAAAAGTGCACATAAGCTATGTATAGCCTTCTTTATACTTTAAGTTGTATCTGGGTTTCTCATCATACCCAATCTATAAATGTTGTGTAAATGGGGTTGTGACTATTTAGGGAAGAATGACAAGGAAATAAAAGGTCTATGCATGCTCAGTACAGACACAGTTTTTTTCTCAGATATTTTCAGTCCTGGGTTAGTTGAGTTGGTAGATGTGGAAACCACTGATATAGAGAGCCAACTGTAAAAGATAGGCTGTGTCAGGGAGTGTTGTCCAGCTGTTGACTAATCAACTTGAGTATTCCGAGCTAAAGTAGCTGCAGGTGTAGGGCCAGGTACACAGGGTTGATGAGCCTGGGAATACTGGATTCATTCTTGAGGGAGAGGGTGGGCCCTTTTAGGCGGGAGGAGGTCTCAAACAGTGCCCACCGTGTATATGTGATGGACAACGTCTGCCTCGGCACCTTGGGGCCAGATAGTTAGAATCTCACGCAGGGCCTTCCTCTGCTCCTTAGGATATTCACCACCAACTGCTTAATCCAAATCTTGTTTGCCCTCCAGCTCCTCATTTAAAAAGCTTTCCCAGCCTGAGATCCTAGTAAATAACCCAGTTTTGGTGGAGGTGCTGGCAGCCAAAGCTGATCTGGTGAAAGTAGTGGCAGCTCTCAGTCTCAGCTGGAGTCCTCCTCTTCTTGTGCCACTCAGAGAGACCTCTGGGGAACCATGAACATGAAGCTGCTCCCTGAAAACCAATCCTGAAGCCTACAGTATGCTAGTGGGGAAGGTTTGAGACAGGCATCTCCACAGGCACACTGAGCCGCAGCCTTGGAAGTCTTGCTCTCAGCATCTTGTGTCTGTGTCAAGTTGAAATTGCTGTGCCTTAAGAGCAGCTCCATACGTGGCTCTGCCAGCTGTGTGGGCCCACTAGAACACCTGGGATCTTTTGTGCTTGTGGAGTAGCTGTTGGGCCTGGGAACTTGGGAACTCTGGCTTTCCCCTGGTCAGCGGATGCCTAAACTATCTGCTGTTAGTCTATAAAATAAGTTGAATAAACATGTTGTAACCTGACTAGCGTTTCAAGAAACGGAGTGTAATAAACGGGGCCCAGGGACAGCTGTGGTCTGTTACTGAAAATCCCAGAAAGCTGGGACTCCAGATAGTGGATGGCAGCTTCACCTGTGGGCTCTGTTTGTTGCTTTCCCCCTTGCTTGGAATGCTAATGATTGACCCCTGAGTGAGCCCTATGATAGAGAAGGGACGGAAGTTAGTGGAGATCGTGGTCCTCCTTTACTTCAATGAGACCGTGGTCACGTTCGTGACTGGGCACATGGTCCTCTTTTGCTGAAGTGATTGTGCACGAGATCACGCTGCCCTGGCTCACTGCGGGCCGAATCTCAGTGAGGCCTCTGAGCTACCTTCATCAGGTCTTCTCGTCGTTCCTTTCGGCACCGATATATAACATTACAACAACACATACTTTTCCAGTAAATTGCAAGTGTTTGTTCTATACATGCAAAATGAATTTAAGAACTTATCTTAGGACCTGGACTGCTGGAAAAGTGGTAGACCAGGATCCTTTAGGTTTCAGGCCTTCTTAGGTCTCGCCAAGGGACTTCTCTATGCTGGCCTCAGCCTCTTTCAACTTATATTCTCAGGAGCTGGCAGCACGATCCTCTCTCCTTTGGGGCTTCAAGGATGTTTGCAGCTGAATAATCTAGGCAGGTCCACTTAGGTGGGCTGGAGTTGATGGTATAGTTACTACAGGCCTGTAAAAATAACTGTCCAAAATTATTTTCACCCCAGGTTAGAACAAAATGACACAATAAAGATTAAGAGCAAATGCACTTATGTGATGGCAAAAGAAAATACTTCAAAGATTTGCTAATACACATCACGAATTTTGTGTACATTCCCATAGTCAAGCTGAGTCAAAAAAATCTAAACAGTCCACCACCACTTGTTGAATTACATGGGTCATCTACATCATGTGTGTTTCATTTAATCCTCATCCTGTGAGTTGTCTGTTAGTATCCCTGGCTTTTGGGCAAGAAAGCTGAGACAAAGGGGTTAAATACCTTGCTTAGCATTACAAAGTGTACGATGGAATATGGTATTTGGTAATTCTATCATTCCCGCTCTGTAGAAATTAAACCATTGTTAGGGGTGACTGGCTGTGATTTCCTGACCTATTTGTCATCCTTAGCATTACTCTAGTATGGTGGAAAGTTGGAGTTGTACAGCTTCATTTGGCCAAGTAGTATGTCCTTACCCACTAGTATTACCGGAACATGTTCGCTCTCTCTCTGGGCTTAGGACTGCATAGGGGCCAGCTCACATGGACACTGAAAACTACCAATTATTCTAGTGTATGTGTCACCCAGACTTTTGGCAGGGGCAGGCACAATCTTAAGTGTTTCACACATTGATCTTTCTTCAAAAAAGGAAACTAAAGGCATTAAAGAAATCCTTAGTTTCACCAAGCACAGACACCCCTGGCAGCAGAAGAGCCCTCCTAGCAAGTCAGGCCAAAGCCGTGAGGGGTTAGGAGGCTGCATAAAAGGGACATGGGGTTTACACTTCAGGGTGGGTTTAGATGCATAGGCGAGGGCGGGGACTCTGGGCCGCCCTAGCTTGCGGGACCCGAGTTTACTTGGATGTGTACTTCCAGCCGGAAGAGCTAGCGCTAGAGAAACGCTCTTTCAACCTGCGGATGCCAGAAGCTGGCGAGGCGGGAGGCTTTCTCTTCATGATTCTCTTCCCTAGAACCTGGCTGCTTTCCGGCCTGTGCTCCTTTTCCCAGTCCCCAGCCCCCAGCTCCAAAACCCAAACAAGCCCGACTCTAGCTCAGTAAAACACGCGCAAGCTCCAGTACTCGCGGACGGGCCACACCTTCTGGTCCAGACCAGCAAGTGTCGCGAGACCTCGACCCACTCTCCAGGTGCGCGTCCCCGAGGCTCTGGATGTCAGGATTTTGTACGCAGTCCCTAGAGCGCGCACGTAGGGCCGACGCTCTGACCGTGGACCTCTCTGCCGGTGGCGCGATCTCGCGAGAGTTGCGAGTAAACAGCCCCGAATGGCGAGTCGCGGCGCGGTAGCGGCTGCGGAGGCTCCGTTTTCCAGGGCCTGCCGGCTCCGAGCCTGAGAAGGTACGTAAGCAGCCTGCTCCGGCACCCCGAGCCGCTGCCCCTCCTGGCTTGCTGGCGACTGCGCATGCGGCCCGGAGCCCACCGCGCCTGAGGCCCGAGGCGCGGGGCTCCTCGCGTCGGGCCGGGCTCCGCATTGCGGCGAGACGGCGCCGTGCCGGAGGACACCTGGCCTGGCCGCCACCCCGGGATACCGCCACACTCGGAGATCGTCCAACCACCCCCGCTGACAGGCCCGGCCCGGCCCGCTGCCCGCCCGCTGCCCGCCCGCTCCTGCACACCTTCTGGGTAGCGTGTGCCAGTTTGTTCTTCCTGTGAAATAAACTAACGGAGTTACGTGCCCGAGGCTTCCGGAGAGCCGCTCGCTCGGCGCTCCCTCCGCAGCTGCAGGTGTCAGGTGTTAAGAGACCGGAGTTCCTTCCCGCATCTCAGCTCATGCACTTGCGCCACTGACACATAGGACGCGCGCGGCCTGTGACGGAAAGGACCGGTTGGACTGGTAACTCAGAACCACGGTGCCTTTTAAACCTGCAGGGTCTTAGATCTTGTCCTGCCACAGTGTGGTGGTGCTACTAACGAAGACCATCATGTCTGTCGTTGGTTTCATTTTTGTTAAGATGTTTACCCCTCTGTCCATTGAAAGTCTTAGCTTGCTGGCCTGTGCAAATTAAGTTACATATTTACTTTCACATTAACTTCAGAGTGACACTTCTAAATGACAAGAGTGAGCAGACCTGGAGGTTGAGTTGTCTTTTGTGGCACTCTGCTAGTAAACCTGTCTAATCTCTGGGTCTCAGGTTTGCAAGTGTGTAAAAAGAAGGGGCTTGCATCAGAGCAGTTCTTCCCAGTTTTTTGTTGAGTTTCAGGATCTTCTCCTAGTATAGCTGTGTTGTCCTGTAAGAGCTTCGTTTTGGTAAAATTTACGTACCACAAAAAAATGTAGAGTTGTGTGGTTGTCACCACAGTCCATTTTTAGGTTTCCATCACCCCAAAAGACCCCTGTATTCCTTTGTGTTCATTTGCAGTCAGTACCTGTTTTCAGTCCCGTTGATCTACTTGGTCTCCCTAGGTTTGCCAGTTGTGAATATTTCATCTCTTCAAATGGGAAGTCATATGATACGTGTGGCCTTTTGTGTCTGGCTTCTCTCACATACAAGGGTGTTTTCAGGGTTCACCCTTGCTGTAACTAGCATGTGTCAGTCCCTCTTTCCTTGTTGATGAAGGACCAGCAAATGATATTCCATTGTATGGGTAGCGTACATTTGTTCAAATCATTCATGCAGGACGTGTGTGTGTGTGTGTGTGTGTGTCTTTTGAGCCAGGGTCTCTTACATAGTCCGGGTTGCCCTTGAACTCACTGTGTAGCCCAGGCTGGCCTGGCACTCTAGTGATCCTTCTGCCACAGCCTTTCTAATGCTGGGATGACGATGTACGACCAACACCAACGTGCACAACACTCTTTGTAAATTTTATTGTATGCTCCAGGGTGTGATACCCATGACAGCAGCTGTTCATCAGAGCTCCCTAAGTCTCTAGTGCACTCCCTAAGCACCCTTTAAAATCAAGAGTTTCTTAGTAGTGAGACCTGAAAACCCTGTAGACCCTTCCCTAAAATACCACCCCCCCAAAAAAAAGAGTTCCTTATTTCTTATTTCTCCACGAAAGTGGGAGTTCTGATGCAGCCTGGCAGGACCTTTGAATCACTGAGAAATGAATGGGTATCTATTCTCCCCAAGAGATTTTTATCATTGCTTGCAAATTCATGTTCTTTGTGTTTTCTATCAACCCACGGTGGGCAGTTCTTGGGCTGCCTTTTATTTACATGACAGCTACCACATGTCACATTACATGGCAGCCACCACAACTGTCACAAATAATCAGAATAGCAAAACTAGGAAGACTGAAAGCAGAGGTGAAGTGTACATTTCCCCTTAGCGTTTTTTGGTGGATTCACCCCACCCCACCCCTTTCTCCCCCTCTCTCAAAGAAATGACCATTCTTTTATAAAACCGAAATACTGAGAGCAGGATGTTTGCTCTTCCTTTCGGTGTTTGGGTTGGGGACAGAAATTAAAGACAGCATGGTCACTTTCATTGTTTTCCTTTGAGGCAAGTTGGAGTGATTCAAAACAGAAATTGGTTTCTGTTTGCTTGTGGTCTAGTCCATTTGGATATGCTGCAGAAATCCATTAAGTAGTTTTATGAATTTTGACACTGTTCTATTTGCTGAAGGAAGCTAATTTAAGATGTGGAAGGAAGGTGGGAAGTTTGGTAGTGTCTAATGGGTCGGCTAGTTCTAAGTGATCTAGGGATAAGAGAAGATTGCTAGAAGCCAAGAGCAAATATGTGAAAGAGGAGGCGGTAAAACACCGCAGACAGTACTCCATTGACACAATGGGCTAAAGAATTTTTTTTTAAATACAATACTAACTCATGGCCAGAATGTGCCAGAAGAAATGGTTCAGTCAGGCTTAAGAATACACCTTTATTTTAAGGTAATGTGTTCTGACATTGCTTAATTGTTAGCTTGTTGAACAGTAGTAATGCAGTCAGCTATGCAGTTAGTTATGAAAGTGGTAGTTTCTCGGGCAGCTTTTAATTAAACTGGATAGTACCCTTTTGCTGTTTAAATACAATTCAGTCTTTGAAGTTATTTCAGTAAACTAGTTTATTAAAAAGCGAGGTATAATTGCATAGTTATATGATTATCATGTGATACGAGTAATTTCCTCTCACCTGAATTATGATTTTAAGTTATTTTTAAGGAAATAATTTCAGAAGTATTTAAGTTACACCGAGGAGTATAATCTTCATGATATTCTTTCATTGTGTAGATTACGAATTTTAGAACTGCAAAGGATGTTAGCTGTCAGCCATGCCAGTTGGTTGCCCAAATAATGTATTTTCTCTACTTTGTCTCCTTTTCACACCTCGTATTCCTGGTATATACCATTTAAACTGTGTCTTTTATTTAGTATTTGATATCGAAGTTATTTTTTTTATTATACCTGTATTGAGGTATAGACATAGTCATGTAAAATCCATGGGTGAAAACACTATCTTTTAGTATATAGTAAATACTATCTTTTAGTGTTTTCTGGGAAGGCAATGCAGGTCTTCCACATAAAGAATTCATAGAAATTAGATTTAGTCAATACTTAGTGGGGCTGGTAGCAGCCTAAGCAAAAGTTTTGAGGGTAAGTGATAGTACAAGTGATAGCCCCTTCCTTAATGAGCCTACTAAGGGTATAATGCTCCAAAGGTATCATTTCTGCAGGCTCATTGGTAGTTGGAGATAGATTTTTCTCTTCTTCTTCTTCCTTTTTCTTCCTTCTTCCTTCTCCTCGTCATCCTTTTTTATTTTTTAATGGAATTACAGGTTGAACCCAAGCTATATATCCCCAGCTCTTTAACTTTCTGTTTTGAGAGTCTCACTAAGTTGACCAGGTAGCATTTGAACTTGTGATCCTACTGTCTTTGTCTTCCAACATAGTTGGTAGGATTACAGATGTGTGCCACCACATCTAGCTTGGAGACAGATTTTTTTGTTTTTTGAGAACAATTTCTTGAAGATCTTGTTTAAGCTCACTATACACAAGAAATAAAAACAAGAATTTTTATGCCAATGTCTTACCAGAAGTTGTGGTTTTATTCTTTAGAATTTATTTTAAAAGGTTTATTAAAGTATTTAAACAGCATGTTTAATTATAAGAGTAGCATGCTCTTAGTGAAAACCTAAATAAAATGAAGAAATGAATTATTTGTGATTATCCTGTTATAAGGTATCCTGTTATAAGGACCACTGTTACCATTTTTTTTCTGTATACTACACATTTTTTAAAACATTTGGATTATGTTGTACATGAACTATTTGATATTTCATTGGCATTTACTCATATTCCTATTGCTGATGTAGCAGTGGCTTAAACCAACACGGATTTCCTGTCTAGAGGATTAGATGGTCTAGAGGTCAGAAGTCCAGAATCAGTCTCCCTGGGCAAAGTCAAGGTGCTATCAGGGCACTGTCTAGGCTGGTTCCTTCTGAAGGCTCTGAGAAAGCACGCTGGGTCTGCCCTTTCCTTCTGCCTGTGCCCCCCTGGTGTATGGACTCCTGGCTTCCTCCTCCCCCACACCTTGCCTCCACCGTCATTCCTGTCCCCGCCCA
>PVKN010042022.1:0-10453 GCA_004027915.1 Capromys pilorides
ATTTTATACAGAAATGCAAAGGGGAAAGCTATGAAAAATGCTAATAGTGATCTCTATAATAAAATTATGGGGGGGTGTCTGGTTTCTTCTTTCTTCTTTTTTTTTCCTTTTCAGCACTTTGTCCCATGTTTCCTATAGTAAATTTTTTTACCTTTATAATCAGGAAATAAGCAAGTAGAATCCAACAATCTTTTTCATCTCTGCCACAGAGCTAGTAGGAAACTTAACCTTTGTTATTTGTAAAGTTGACCTTGTTTTTGTAAGACCTCGTAGAGCCTGCTGACATTAGGGCTGACTCCCAGTCAGGGATTCAGATGGGCCTGGGAAACTTTCCACACTGTTACTCGGGCAACTTCCCAGTTCTTTGTGTTCTGTATTGTATTGTCTGTGGTACAACTTAGAATTTGGGAATTTTTGTAAAGCTCATGAAATGCCTCAGAAAACACATTTGACCGATAGCTCTATAAGAATATAGAGGAGGGAAAGTCATGAGAAGTAAAGGTAGGGAATTCTTTGAAAATCATTCATTTTATTTCAAATTATTCATAAATAAAAAGAAAGGAGGCATTCTTCTTGGATGTTAAAAAGAAATGAGTTGATGCATTGAGGGTCACTGCTCTGGATGCAAAATGCTGTGTAAAAAATCGCTCCAAAGCATAATGGCCAGAAAAAAACAATAATCAGCTGTTATTTATCATAGTTTTCTGAAGTTTAGATAGGTTTTCAGGCTCAGACTCTCCTAGCGTTGCCACTTTAAGATTCCAGCCAGGTCTGCAGCTAATTAAACTGGCACCGCAGCAGTTTTCTTTTCCAAGATAGCCCACATGGATGGCTTCAAACTGGTGTAAGCTCTTGTCTAGAGGACTCAGTTCCCCAGTGAGACCATGCCTAGATATACAGATATCCTTACAGCATGGTGGTTCACTTTCCCTGGAGGAAAGAATCTAAGATAGAAAACATCTGCTTTCCTATTATCTAGCCTTGGAAGATACAGTGTCACTTTTGCAATATTACTATTGGTGACATAGTCCAGCTCTATCCTATGTGGGAGGGGTGGCATTTTCCTAGACTCCAGGATTAGTTCAGTTGACCAATAAGGTGTAAGAGGACACTTTAAAATTCCTTTGAAAAATAGAGCTCTCAGGTTCCACTGATATTGCAAAAACGTGTTAAGAATATACAGTTCAAAAAGAACATTCTCATCAGTGAAGAGTACTGCTAAAACTAGATATACACATGCAGAACGAAAATGAACTTCTGTCTCATGCTCACTATAAAAATCAACTCAAATAGGTTAAAGATTTAAACATAAGGCCTGAAAATATAAAACTGCTAGAAAACATGTGGAGACAGCTTTATGACATTGGTCTGGGCAGTAATTTTTTGGATAGGGTCCCAAAAGCACAGAAAAAAAATACATTAATGGGTTACATCAAATTTGAAGTGAAGAGATAACCCACAGATTGGAAGAACATATTTACAAATGATATATTGGATAAGAGGCTAAAATTTAAACTACAGAGGGAAATCAAACTACTCAATAACACAAAACAAATAATGCTATTTTAAAATGGGCCAATATCTCTGTTACTTTTCTCTCATTGCTGGTACAAAACATCCAACACCCTAAATAAAGGAAGGCAAGGTTTATTTAGCTCACAGTTAGTGGCAGTTTCAGTCCACACTTGACTGGCTCCAAGGCAGAGGGGGATGTGGCAGAGGGCAGCAGTTCATGGAGACAGAAAACAGCAAAGAGCAAAGGGAAGAGCAGTGGGCTAGCATAGCTGGTACACTTTTCTCCCTGCCTTGCATTGTATTCAGAATATCCACCCCAGGGTGGGTGTAGCACCCACACCCATCATCCCAGCATTGGATCATGAATTAATCACAACTCTAGAAGCCTGCCCCAACAACTGAATGAAGCTTTAAGGAGACAACTAGACATAAACATGATAGCCAGGTATCAGAATGGGCATTTCTCCAAAGAAGACATGCAAATCACTAACACCTATACAAAAACGTGTTCAGCATCACTAATCATCAAGGAAATGAAAATCAAAGCAACAATAAGATATCACCTAATACCAATAGGAATAGCTTTCAACAAAGAGACTAACAATAAGTGCTGACAAGGATGTGGAAGAAAAGGAAAACTTGTGCATTGCTGGTAGGAATGTAAATTATTATAGCCACTATGGAGCACAGTATGGAGGCATCTCAAAAAATGAAAAGTAGAGCTAACATGATCCATCAGTACCACTACTGGAATCGAAATGAGCATGTCAGATACCTGTACTCTCGTGTTCATCGAAACATTATTCATCATGGCCAAATTATAAAAACAGAAGTGCCCATGAGAAGAGTCCCCCAGGAATGAATATATATATATATATATATGAATTAATATATATGAATATATATGAATTAATATATATATATGAATATATATGAATTAATATATATATGAATATATATGAATTAATATATATATGAATATATATATGGAGAGAGAGGGAGATAATACTATTCAGCCTTTAAAAAGCAGGAAACCCTGTCATTTGTACCGATGTAGATGAACCTAGAGAACATTACATGAAGTAAAAGAAACTAGGCACAAAGACACAAATGCTGTGTACTCTCACTTTTATGTGAAATCTGAAAAAGGTGCATTTGTAGAAGTCGAGTAAAATGATGGTCATGATAGGTTGAGGAGGCTTCATGGGGAAGGGAGATGCTCAAAAGGTAGAAATTTTCTGGTAGATGGGAAGAACAAATTTTTATATTCTGCACAGCATGGTGACTGTAGTTAATAATTGCATATTGTATACTTCAAAATAGCTAAAAGAATAAATGTTAAATTTCTCATCACAAAGAAATGGTATTTCAGGTTTATTAAATATCTTGATTTTTTTAAATTTCAAAATATACACATGTAGGGCTGGGGAGATAGCTCAGTAGAATAAGTGCTTGCCTGGCAAGTGCAAGGTCCTGAGTTTGATCGCTGATACCACCAAAAAATATACACATGTATCAAAACTTCACATTGTGGGCCAGTCAAAGAGCTCAGTGGATTAAAGTGCCTGCAAGCAGGTGCATGGGCCAGGGGTTCCCTGTGCCTGCCCCGACCCTGGGACATGCAGAGACAGCAATTGAGACTGGGCATGGTGGCACACACCTGTAATCGAAGCTCTTGGGAGGCTGTAAACAGGTGGATCACTATGCGTCCAGTCTCGTAGTGAGACCCTGAGCACCCTGTAGACCCTTCCCTAAAATACAAAAAAAGAACTTCACATCGTATACTACAAATAAATGCAATGATTGCTAAGTAAAAAATGATGTAAGACTTTTGAAAAATGGAGCCATCTGAAAAGATAGGAAAAAAAAAAGATTTCCTCTGTCCTTAAGACGTTCTTTCAGGAGAATCTGAGCCCCAGGTGTGCTTCAGAGCCCTTGGGAGTAAAGTTACACCTTAGAGAAGAGAGAGTCTCAAGAGAAAATATGTGAGTGTTAAGAGAACCTCAGCTGATCACTGCCTTACCATTGCGCTCTTCCCTTAATTGGGGCAATGAATTTCCCCTTATTTGTGAATTGACTTTAAGACAGGGTTCCTAGTACACATAACCAAAACTGATCTTACCCTCTTATAAAATGGGAATATCACAAAATAAAAAGAAATGAAAATAAAATCTCTGAAAATGAAAAGAAACATTTCTCTCTAATATTCAGGCTGATTATATATACCTAACCAAAATTTGGGGTAGCTACCCTGATAGTAGACAAGAGTACTATCTAATAGGCCTGGTCCAACATGTTCCCAATCAACAATGATGTATTTGCTAGTTTTCTCATCACTGAGACAAGATACCCAACACCCAAAGTGAAAGGAGGAAAGGTTTATTAGGAATCGCATTTTATACGGGTTTCAGTCCATTATCCACTGGCTCTCAGGCAGTGTAGTGTGGCATACAGGCATCGCAGAGGAGAAACAGTTCATGGCAGACAGAAAGCAGTAAGAGCAGGAAGCAGCAAGTGGCAAGGTACCTCAGCAGCCCTCTTTCTGTCCCCTATATCTTGTCAGGTTACTCACTCTTAGGATAAGTACACTTATACAAGGGTGTGATCCTAGCACTACACCATGAATCAGTCCTAGATCTAGCCAGCTCCAAAAAGCCTCCCCTATTCCTAACTCTAACTCTCACCCTAGCTCTAGCCTTAGCCCTAATCCTAGCCCTAACCCTTTACCTAACCCTCATGAGCTCATAAGGCTTTCAGAGGACATTTAGATACAAGCCATAACAAATGGTTACACCATAGGCTAAACTGACAATAGCTTTGTGGGTGCTATTTCAGGCGTGGAGTGGTGGTATGGATATGGGGCCCCAGAAAGGAGAATATCACAAGCACGGGATTTCTAAGCTGTGGTGAAGGACACCAGAAGTGTCCACACAAAACTGGTCTTCAACCAAATAGCACAGAGAGGTTCACCACTTCTGATGAATGCCTGAAATGCTGCTTGAGCCCCTTGATGTAAATTCGCGAGGTGACGCAGGCAAAGGTTATCAGTCATGATGGTAGAGTTTCATCATGAGTTAGTCTTCAGTCACTGCCCCCGCAGACTGGCATGGAATATTTGTTCAGAATGAGAGAAGGAAGAAGGGATCGTGAGAGGTCAAGGGGAAAAGAAAGAGAGCCAGAAACCTCAAGGGCACTGGAGACACATTTTGTGGAATCACCTTTTTGCATGGGACAGAAACATGCAGTCAATACAGTTCCACCAAGAGAATTATTTGAGAAACTTGGAAATCAAGGTGATGTATGCTACATATTGCTCTGCTTACTCTATGAGCATCTATTCAATCCCAACAACCCTATGAAATATGTATCCTCATTGTGGAATAGAAAACTAAGGCAAGAATAAATTTAGATACTCAAGATCACAGTTGGAAACTGAGGCATAGAGAGATTAGGAAAGCTGTAGTGGCGGCCTCAGACTTTGAATGCAGACTTTGCATACACGGCCAATGCTATCATTTCTTAGCATCTGTGGGCCGAGTTGCTGCCAAATATGTCCTGGTGGAAGGTTTCTGTCTGCAAAATGTCACTGTGGGGCTTGATGAAGCTAGCACAAGTTTAAGTGTGTGCGGTGATCATGGGTGGTTTTGCTGGGTTCAACCTCTCAATTCTGGGATCTTGGGTTGCCACAGACTCTATTTCTATCACCTTCACCCAGCCTGGTGAACAGCCATCACTTGAGGCTTGTTAAAAATGCAGCCAGTCGTAAGGGACTCAAGCCACCCATTTCCCTTTTTGCCCAAGCTTCCTGATTATTCCAGACCTCTGCCCATTACACACCCTCCTTCCTAAACACTGTCATCAGTGCCGGGGTCATTAGGGAGAAGACCAATGAAGAGGAAATGATTATAAAAGTTACATCTGCTATTCAGGCAGCTGTTCTCTTTCCTCATTAGAACAATCAATCATTTTTCAACATCATTTTTGTAACTAGGAGAAGGCTTCATTTATTCTAAGACTAAAGAGCAGGAATGAGGGAATTAAATCCCACAGGTCTTTAGCTGATAGGATTTTTTTTAAGTATTCTGTCCTCACCAATGACCTAATTAAGCTTCCAGAGAAGGATAAGGTCTCAGCTCTTCTGTCCCATTTCCATCTGTGCCCCTGCCCAGCGGAAGCTACTTGCTTCCAGCAGTATACTCCTTCCCTCTCCACCTTTCTCTAACTTTATGTCAGAGCTTCTTGAAAACCTCAGCTTGTCCTAGAGGCAGCCTGTCACATTTCTATAGAATCACAGAACTGAAAACAAATATCTTTTCTATGATTATGAGCCCCACCCCTAGGGGCACGCTGATTGCCCAGGGTCAAACAGCAGCTTTGCTGCTTGCCAGCTCTTTGATACTGGGCACATTACTTGCCCTTTGCCTGGCTCTGTGTTTTCACCTATCAAATGGAGAATACCACACGCCTATCTCATAGGATTGTCATGAAAGTTGAGTTTATTAACATGTTCCTGCAGGTTTGAACCACTGAGCTTTCAGAGCCACCCAGCAATGAGACATACAAATTACCCCCTCTAATGAATGTGTTAAGACTATATGTAAAAGCCTTAAAGCAGTGAGTTCCTGGCATACAGTAAACACAAAATTTTGAGCCCATCTATTATTATTGCTGTACTACTGCTGCTATTTGCTAATTTCCTACCTTGGGTGCCTCTCTTCCCTACTGAGAATCTTCTAAAAACCTCCAGGTCTTCTTAAGCCTAACCATCTGCCTTCTCTATGTCTGCTCCCTGGCTATGAAGAGTGTTGGAAACCCATCAAATAAGTTATGTGGATTGCAGAGCCACATGTGTACCCACTTCTGTGGCACTCCCTGCACAAGTCAGGGTCTGGGAAGAAAGGCAAAGGACAGCAGTCACTGTAGCAGAGAGAACAGGCACCAGAGGCTAACTTGCTTAACTGAGTACTAGAGGACTAAAAGGGTAAAAGGGGACAGTGAGGTACCACAGAAGGGGTGTCTTAGTTACTTTTCTCATTGCTGAAACAAAATACTTGACACCTAAAATTAAAGGAAAGTGGACTTTATTTTGACTCACATCTGCTATTCAGGCAGCTGTTCTCTTTAGAAGTTTCAGTCAATAGGTGGCTGGCTCCAAATTAGGGAGCCATGGCCGTGGAGCATCACAGAGGAGAAAAAGTTCATGGCAGAGTAGGCAAGCAGCAGCAGAGCAGCAGCAGTGAGCTTCCCTTTTCCTTCAATTGCACTCAAGTTACAAGCCTACAGGTTGGTGCTACCAACCCCAAAGGGGGGTCTTCTATCTTCAGTAAACTTATTCAACCACATCCAGAATTGTACTAAGCCAATTGGACTAATTCAGTGTCACACACACTCTATCCAAGCATCACACACCCATGATCCAGTCACCTCCCTAAAGCCCCAGCCGTGTGTGCATGAGGCTTTGGTGGACATCTAGATACAATCCAGGACAGGTGGGAGGCCTGACCAGCCAGAGTTCTGAGGGCACAAGGAGGAGAAGGGTTGTCAGAACTGAGTAGCCATAAGGAGGGACTTTATGAGCTGCAGCCCATGTTCTTGAAAAGGGAGAGCATCACTCAGCTGGGGCTGAAGTCTCCTAAAGGGACACAAGGAGTTGGGTTCTTGGAAAGGTTGGACAAACAGCAACCCTGATGGGAGTAAATGATGCACCCAGTGACAGGAAATCAACGAGATGTGAACTGGAAAGAGCAAAAACCAGTTCAGGATACCATGGCCATCTGCTCTTCCTATAAACCAACCTGGCCAGATCACAAAACTTCTTAAGCTCTTGTGGCTTTCTGTGGCATTTTGAGACAAACGTGGAGAAGAGTTTGACAGACAGCCACCCAGCAGATCCCCATTGCTCACTAGCACTCTTATTGGCTCCATACTCTCCTCTGCCACTCCTGGGTGCCTGCCTGCAGGAATGGGCAGCGTTTTCCCAAGCACCCTGGGCCTTGGTTCCCTCCGATGATGCTCTTCTCTGCCAAGTCTTTGTTGATCACTCAAGCTACCAACCAGAGAGGACCAATCCTGTCCATACACCTTCTCTCTAAACCCCCAACCAGCTTCTTCTAGCAGACACTTTCAGGGCTCTGTCCATCCTGCTCAGTATTGCTCTCTACCCAGAAGACTGGGTACTGTGAACACCTGTGGCTACTCACTGAGGCTTTGGTATCTATCCATTGGAGAATGTTCAGCCCAGCTGCGAGACACACTGAATTGCTGGCCCTGAGACCATCTTGAAACAATGATGAAGACTTAGTGGATAATTTACCCAGCTCTTTGGGCACTGCACACTTTACATATATCCCAGAGTTCCCTGTAAAGCTTGAATGCTAGCTGTCTAAAATAGTAGCTAAGCTAGTCACAACCCTGAGCAACTGTCTTCTATCCTCTGCCTCAATTGCCTTATTTTTACTACCAATGTTTCCTGTGATCACTTCCAAAGAAACTACATGTTCACACTCAGGTTCTTCTTACAGGGCCTACCTAACAGCTCAGAGAAAGGAACTTCTTTCATAATCTGTTGTCTAGTGCTGTTTGGATTTTTGTAAAGTTACTTACTATCCTAAGAACTATCAATTGTCTGAGGGCCAGGATTTTATATTCTGACAGAACGGCAAGAAGAACTAGATCCTCCCACTACTATAGCAGAGACTTCGACATTACTCCACTATACATAAGCACATTCAGCAAGCAGAAAATCAGTAATAACATAGTTGAAACCAATAGCACCATCAACTATACATAATAATAGATATCTGACGTGTGTGTGTGTGTGTGTGTGTGTGTGCGCGTGCACGCACACGTGAGTGCATTTTACTGGAAATGAATCCAGGGCCTTTGCAATAAGCAACATCCTCAGTCCTATTTTTTTTATTTTGTGGCACAGTCTCATTAAATCACTAGGTTGCCCAGGTAAAGCTGGAACTTGTACTCCTTCTGCCTCAGCCTCCCACTGCTAAATTTTTGGGTGTGGACCACCACACCCAGCTTAAACGACATCTATAGGACACTTCAGGCAAGGCCCACGAGGCCACTATGGGCAGAAGGAGAGGGATAACCTTTTTGCCATAGTTTATCCAGAATAACACAACTGCAGATTGGTAACAAATTTAGACATAGGGTGCCCTCTAGTGTCGAAACTGTGAAAACACATCAACGGCTGAGTGACAGCAAGCCTGGTCATCGAGCACCCTCTTGTGGTCAAATAGTGGAAGTAAGCATCAACTCTAGAAACATAATAAACCGTCTTCAAAGGGCTGGCCAGATGGCTCAACCGACTAAAGCGCCTGTTTATGGTAGAGCTCAGGTCCGAAGGTTCGATCCCTGGCGTGCTGTGCCGACCTCGCTCTCGGCACACGCTGCGACTGGAGTTGAAACTGCATATGGTGGTGTTTGCCTGTAATCACAGTATTCGGGAGTCTGAAAACAGGGGAATCACTGCAAGTCTGATCTTTGTAGCAAGACCCTGTAATCCCTACACTTAATAGTAAAAATAAGCAGCCCACGTTATTTTGTATTTTTCTTTTTTAATTTTTTTATTTTTAATAAGAAATAGCAATACGATATTTTCAAAACACTTTAGTAGTGCATTCATAATAATTGACACATTGAATATTGTTGTCCTCATTGTAGTTATACAGAGCACAGGGTATAGACGAGATAAATTTTCTAATCCATATTAGTAGGGAAGGAAAAAAAGAAAAAAATTCTTCTCTTTGTAAAAAGAGGTGGAGTAGTTGTATACACAGTCTAACGTTCTATAATTGCAGTGGGTTACTGGTGAAAGTGGCCATGTTGGAGGCTGTTGGTTTAAGCCTCTTACAGCTCATCATACTATTCTAGCTCTGCTTTCTATGCCTTGTAATTAAGCTTTTCTGCTGGGTGATCAAGGGCAAGGTAAGGCCAGATCTGTATAAGAGAACATTCATCTTTTGTATCTTCCAGGGTGAAATCCCCTCTGGATTAACTTTGGAACCACATACAGTGTTTTGTAGAGCTGTTGCCAGTGTCAGTCATCTGCATGAGTCACAGCTTTGCTTGACCAGTTTGCTCTCTGTGAAAGCCTGAGAGAATATCTTCTCTCTAGGTGACTCTCTTTAGGCACACCATATTTCGTTTATCCCTTTCCTCTGAGGTCCCTTAATCGCCTTGAACAGAAAATTTGGGAAACCTCCGAGTTATAGAATGTTACAGCACAGGATCTCTTATGTCCTGAGTCCTCACTGACCTAGAAGAGATAGGGCCAAATTGTTGGCTATCCTCGTAGCCCTTCTTTTTTTTTTTTTTCCAATTTTTGGTCTGTAAACTTACATTCTCAACCCTCCAGTACAGAAGCTTCACGATACTATTACTCTATAACATAGCTAATTGAGGTTAACATCATTTTTGATACTATTACTCTATAACATAGCTAATTGAGGTTAACATCATTTTTAACTATCTGAATATTAAACATCTTAGATTTATCTTGCAATTGGTATTTTCTGTCAATCCTTGATATTCTAATAAATCTCTTTAGAATTTGATAAAAGCATTTACACATTTTTACACAGACATTTAGAAATCCAAGGATGTACAAAATTGTAGCCTGTCAAGAGTGTGGCATTTTGCCTAATCTCTTACCCTCACTTAATATCCTTTTTTGTTAACCAACCATTTACTTGAGAGAGAGTATAGCAGTAACTGAGTTTACATTAGAAGCAGTACACATCTAAAAGACCAGAACAACATGCATTACAAGCATAGTTCCAGTGTTGCACGCTGCTATCATCAATGTGAAAAACCTTTTGAAGGTTCCTAGGACCAATATTGAATTCATCCTGTGTACACAAGTGTATGGTTTTGCTCTTATGTTTCCTCTCTTTTCTGCTTCCTGTCACTTTGTTTTTTAATT
>PVKN010042023.1:0-10453 GCA_004027915.1 Capromys pilorides
AAAGCTCCCAGTATGGAATCACCTCCTTCCATTACTAAGGATCAATGTGACACAATTAAAGACCCCATTTAACTCCAAGCATTATAGGGTACCTTATCTACTCCTTCATAGCACACCCAAGTCCCAGGACATTTCTTTCCACTTCAAGAGGTCTCTCATCAGAGAGAGAGAGAGAGAGAGAGAGAGAGAGAGAGAGAGAGATCAGAGAGAGAAGAAAAGAGAAGAGAGGGAAAATGGAAAATTCTTTCACTTATCTTTCTTTCAATCACCAATGCCTTCTATTGAAAAATTTCTCACTTTTCTCATATTTCATTTGTCCTAGAATCCATTTCTATCATGGTATCAGCCTTGTCACTCCTTACTGTCTTTTGTTGATGCCCTTTCTTGTTTTGTCCTCCAAGACATCTTATTTTCTGCTTTTCTTCCTTCCTGGTGGTTCCTGCACAGACTCCTTTGTTCTTCATCCCGATTTCTACTCCTAGGTAATATTTTCCATAATATTTTATTTAATTGCCTTCTACGATGACTTCCAGATATTAAATCTAAACTCATTCAAAGATGCATTAGAAACATACCATCTAAACTCATGCATATTCTTGTCCATCTAAAGGCCTGGACTTTTTCTCTTCTTTTTTTTCTTTTTGAGACAAGGTCTCATTATGCAGTTCAGGCTGGCCTTGAGCTCACTTTTGTAGCCCAGGCTGGTCTCAAACTCACACTGATCCTCCTGCCTCAGCCTCCCAAGTGCTGAGATTACAGGCATGCGCCACCATGCCCAGCAATCCTTTTTTTTTTTTTTTTTTTGAGGTACTGAGGATTGAACTCTGGACCTTGCACTTGTGAGGCAGGCACTTATGCTGCTGAGATATCTCCCCAATCCTAGACTTTCAATTTAACTGTAAAAGCAAACCTACCTTATCCAACTTGGTCCTCTTTAAGAGTTTCATCTCAGCCAATGACATCTCCTCCATTCAGCTAATACATCAAGCCAAACGCTTAACAATTATTCTTGAACCATCCTGTTATAAGCAGCTGAGTTAAATAGAAATATTAAAGACAGTCAGACAGGCATGACTAATGAGACTAATGAGATCCTGTCTCAAAAAGACAAAAAAAAGAAAGAAAAGAGTAGAAGTCCAGGCCTTTAGATGGGCAAGTCTTTGAAGGAACCATGTAGAAGACAAGATACCTTGCAGATGTGGGAGACATAGGCATTTCTACTGTGGGCCAGACCTAAGGACAAAAGATTAAAAAAATGCATCCACATACTTCCCTAGGGATATACAGCAGGGATTAATATTCTAAATAGATATATATCACCTTGAAAAAAGCAAGGAAGAGTCACTAACCCAACCCAGCTCCTGGGCTGGGAGTTTCTTTTCCCTATATCACCTGTGGATCTCCCACCAAGATCATTGGATGGAAAAAAGGGGGCTCAAAGTTGAAGTGTTTGGGGCCAGAAAGATGGTTCAGTGGTCTAAAGCGCCTGCTTAGGAAAGCTCAGGCAACTGCAGGGACTGCGGTTTGATCCCCGGTACCACATGCTGCGCCAGCCCCACCACCAGGGCAGGCTGAGCCAGCCATGAAATAAATAAATAAATAAACAAATTAAAAAAAAAAAGTTGAAGTGTTTTACTCTTTTACAATGTGTTCTTAAGCATCAGATGTTTGACTCTTGTGTGTTAAAAGGAGCTGTATGACATTTTTCTACACATACGCATGACCGGCCTACCCACTAGAGCCAAAATGGATCACAAAGGGAAGCAATAATTATGATGCTGTTTTACAACTAGAATCATACTGTGGGATACAGGGGAAGGAATCAGAACTGCCTTATATTGAAAATGTCTTAACATTAAGAAATTATGCTCAAAGTATAATTATAATCCATATTCATATGTCTCTTTCAGTGATCTAAAGCAGATCAAGCTAGATCTAGGAAAACTTTCACACATGACCCTACTAAGTACACTAAGGTCTTAAGAGGATTTACTCAGATCTATATGTTAGACTGCAAAGATACAATATTTTTTTTTTAATTTATTAATTTGTTTGCTTGTTGTGTGTGTTTGTTTGTTTGTTTGTTTATTCATTTTGTGGCTGGCTCAGCCTGCCCTGGTGGTGGCGCTGGCGCAGCATGTGGTGCCGGGGATCGAACTGCAGTCCCCGCAGTTGCCTGAGCCCTCCTAAGCAGGCGCTTTAGACCACTGAACCATCTCGCCGGCCCAAGATACAATATTAATCTTAAATCACATAGACTTCTAATGAAAGACAAACAACATTGCAACCTGCTATTATATTTGGGGATAAATACCTTGAATCACAGAGACTTCTAATGAAAGACAAACAACATTATAACCTGCTATTATATGTGGGTATAGACTATAGACAGCCAAAAGATAGCCAGGAGGACAATCAGCTCCCACTGAAGCCCAAGTAGACCCTACCCAAGACCCCTCACAATCAGACAGGAGACTGGTGCAAGAGTCATTTTCTTTTTTTTTTTTTTTTTTTTTTTTTTTTTTAAATTTTATTTATTTATTTATTTATTTATTTGTTTGCTAGTTGTGTTTGTTTGTTTCTTTTATTTATTTATTTTGTGGCTGGCTCAGCCTGCCCTGGTGATGGCGCTGGCGCAGCATGTGGTGCCGGGGATCGAACCGCAGTCCCCGCAGTTGCCTGAGCCTTCCTACGCAGGCGCTTTAGACCACTGAACCACCTCGCCGGCCCCACAAGAGTCATTTTCAAGTATGTGTTCTCGAACGTCTTGAAAGACAAAAACCAAGCCCTCTACTTATTTTAATTTTTCAGCTATTTATCAGGAGAAAGAGGAAAATCGCTCTACCTTCTTAAATTGTTTATGAGAGACACTGGTTAAACATGACCCTATCTTCTGATTCAATAGAAGGAAAGATTTTGCTTAGAGATACATTTATTTCCCAGGCAGCCTCAAATATTAAGAAAAAGTTACCAAGTTAGCAAAGATAGCCTTTGCTCTAGATAGCTCCCACAATACTTTAGTAAAAATTGCTTCCTCGGTATTCTATAATTGGGACTGGGAAAAAGTCAAGGAGAGAAAACAAAGAGACCTAAAAGCAACTGCCTGTGTTACGGGTTTAAAAAGAACTGACGATGAGTCTAATTCTTAGGGCTTCAAAAAGAGCTAAATGACTATGCTGAACTGCTATGACTGTAGGAAGTCAGGTTATCTTAAAAGAGACTGACTTAAGAGTCCCCACCACCACTGCCACAGGTCCCTGAATGCAAAGGCAAACTGTGAGAGCAAGACTGCATGTTGAGGCAAAGCACTAGTGTCAGACTCATCCCAGCTTGTCTTGCAAAATGAATGGTGCTGGGGCACTCTACCTACTCTTGCTGGCCAGACCATCATTTTTACCTGTCACCTCTATGAAGGGTCCCTGTGTTACGATGAGTATAAAGGGGGCGGGAATCAGCCAATATCTGGACACTGGCATATATCTCCTTGTCCTTCTCCAACCCTGGTCTTTCTTTCTGCTGTCATACCTCAATAAGAGGAGTCACCGGAAAAAATAACTTGTTTAAATGTTACTATAATAGCTTTTCTCTTTACCTATTCCTTTTAGTTATACCTGGAAACCCAGCTTCCATCCTAGGGAGAAATTTTATCCTGTCTAAATACTGATATACATATTGCCAACTAACCAAAATTATGCTGCCTAGTTTTATAAATACAATACATATAGTTCATGTACTATAATTGGAAAGTTTTTCATTGGTGAAAACTAGCATGTTTTTATAATTTTAGTCTCATAAGTCATCAAAATTTTTTATAATTATAACTAAAACTGGAGGGACTTATGATAAAATATCAGACTCCATCAGTAAAGGGATCTAAAAGTCAACGGGTTACAAATGTTATCCAGTCCCTTAAAAAGTTTCTAGATTTATCCTGTCAGCTCTAACTCATGGTTGATTAACATGTTCCAATTTCTCAGAATTTTATTTAATGTTGCCTAGAAGCCACCAAACTCCAAGTAATCATGCAGACGAAATCAACACATATGCTAGATTCCTTTTAGATCTTTTACTGGAATCCACCAGAACTTGTTCAGAAAGAGGGTGAAATGACACAGATTGAGGCCTTAACTACTTAGTAGGCCTTGAAGGGCACTACAGCTGGTCTCTCTCTCCTAAATAAAAAAGTAAAATTAATGGGGCTTGGGAGATAGCTCAGTAAAATAAGCACCTGCCTGGCAAGCACAAGATCCTGAGTTCAATCCCTAGTACCACAAAAAAGCAAAATTTATAAGACGAGCATCCTCCAAAATCAGTTGGCATTGTACACTCTAACAGTAGCACATGGAGCTGTACAAGCTAAATATTGTGAATATATTCCTGATTCTTCTACTAATATCTTAATAGCTGCCCAAGATACTAGATGACAAATTAATGATATGTCCGACACTGTAATTCCCTGGACCTTATCCTCATCCTCTTTATGGAAAGCTATTTCTAGCTCTTCCTGATGAAAATCTTTGTTGGCTGTCTTCATAACCATCCTGTTGATATTAATTGGTCCATGCATATTTAGTTGTTTCTTTGGCTTTGTCTCTTCCAGACTTAAAGCTATATGCCTACCCAAGGTGAAAATGCTTTCTGTCTATTGAGGGCCTTAGATAGGCCCTCTGGAGAGTCTCTCTAATTGCTTATCAATAACTATGGCCCCCTTCAGCCTGAAGAAGCTCAAGCAGTCATTCCCCATTAGTCCCTCACAGCAGTTTGCGGTAATTCTTCAGAAAGGGAAATGTTACAGGTAGCTAAGTTAGATAGAAATATCATAGGCATTCAGATATGGCTAGGCCTTTGAAGGAGCCAGTGCAGAAGACGAGATACCCTGCAACTCTGAGGAAGACAGACAGCTTCTCTGAGGGCCAGACTTCAAGACAAAAGATGATATGAATGTACTCACATACTTTTCCTAAGGATAAATAACAGGGGTTGATATTCTAAATAAATATTGATCACCTTGGGGAAGTCAGGAAGAGCCACTCACCCAACTCCTTACAGAAAGAGTTCTAGGTCGCTGCTTGTTTTGCTCTATGGAAATCTCTAGAAAAGACAGGTTCCATGGTGATCTGCTCAGGATCCTTTCTGCCTCTCAGACAGAAGCTTTCTTTCTCCAAATAAATATATTCTTCAGTTGAAAGAGAAATACCATATTGAGGCATATCGCTGTTAGTACTCAACAAATTTTAGTAACTGTATTATTCACTGTCACAGTTTAGACTGTGTGCTCAGAGGCAGGCTCTTGGGAGGCTGTTCATCACAGGACTATGCTCACAGTGAATTGCCTAGTAACAAATGTGTCACTGGGAAATGGGGGCTGGTGGAAGACCTGTGGCCCTCCGGCTCACCTTTGGGGTTCACTTCTCTTCCTAGCTCCTCCCTTCTCTGTCTGTTTCCTAATTGCCGTGGACTGAGCAGCTTTCTTCCACCAGACTCTTCCATCAAGCCATTTCTGCCTGGGAGTCAGCCAACCACTGGGGGAGCTCCTGAGACTACGAACCAAAGTAAGTCTCTTCTTTTAAATTGTGGGTGTTAAGTATTGTGTCCCAGCAACAGGAAAGTGGGTAACACAATCATAATGTGTCTTCTTGAGAATGAATTTATTTCTAGGGTCCTCTAGAAAGTGATTATTCAAGAGAGTATTGTTTAATTTCCAAGTGTTTGCATAATTCCTATGGTTTATTTTACCTTTAATCTCTAGCTTCATTGCACTGTGATCTGATGATATTCATGAGATAATTTCAATTCTTTTGTATTTGTGTAAACATGCTTTATGGAGTAGTATGTGGCCTATTTCGGAGAAAGTCCCACGTGACACTGAGAAGAATGTGTATTTTGTTGTAGTTGGGAGGAACATTCTAGATATTTATTAAGTCTATATGTTTGAAGATGTTCAACTCTGGTACTTCTTTATTTTTTATTATTTGGTCTAGTTGATTTATTTGTGACAGTGGGTATTGAAGAACCCATTATAATTGTTTTGGAGTTTGACTTTTTACATCTAGTAGTTTTTATTTTATGAAGTTGAACAGGCCAATGTTTGTTGTATGTATGTTTATAATTGCTATCTTTTTCTGTTGAACTATTCCCTTAACCAACATGTAATGATCTTCTTTATCTTTTTTTTTTCTTTTTTCAGAACTGGGGATTGAAAGGACCTTACACTTGCCAGGCAGGTACTTGTACCCCTGAGCTATCTCCCTGGCCCCTTCTGATCAAAGAAATTTTGACTTTTAAATCCACTTTGTCTGAAGTTCAGATAGTTATTCCTGCTTTTTACCAGGTTTCCATTGCATGGAATTTTATTTTCTATCTTTTGATTTTTAATTTTTGTGTTCTTTGTTTTTTTTTTTTTTTTTCAGGACCAGGGTTTGAACTCATGACCTTGCATTTGCCAAACAGGCACTTGTGCCACAGAGCTATCTCCCCAGCCCCAATCTTTGTGTTCTTTTGGGTTAAATATGCTGCTTGTATAATGTATTGCTGTGTTTGTTTCTTGATTCATTCTGCTGATCTTTTTTCTGGTATCTGTGTTTTTTTAATTGGAGAATTTAGACCCTTTACAGTGAGAGTTATTCATGTATTCCTGTCATTGCATGACTTTCTTGTTGCTGATTCCCCACCAACACCATCCCTTTCTGCTTAGCTGTTTACCCTGCATAGTTTGTTCATTGTGTTATATATTATCAGCAAATGTTTAATTATTCTTGACATAATTCTACATTTGTTTGTTTATTTGATTGCTTGTTTGTTTTGTTTTTTGGCAGGACCAAGGTTTGAACTCACGACCTTGCACTTGCCAGGCAGGCACTTGTGCCATGGAGCTATCTCCCCAGCCCCTGCCTACCCATTTGTAAACAGAAAGCAGGAGTTGATGTCTACAAAAACCTAGTGATTTCTCACCTAAGAAACTTCAGACACACACTCAGAATTGTGCACTGTGAATATCTTGCTGAATAGCTGCCTTCTGTGATGTTCAGAGTGAGAACCTTTCCACCTCTGAAGCAAGCCCAGGACCAAATGGCATCTTTATCCTGAATAAAATTAAATGACTTTCACATTTTGTTTGATGGAGTTGGTGGAATACTAATTTTGTAGGCAGCTGAATTTGATAGAAATATTATAGGCAGTCAGACAGGGCCAGGCCCTCAAGGAGACAAGATGGAAGACAAGATGTCTCTTACAGCTTTGCCAGAGGCAGACGCTCCCAGCTCTGGGCCAGAACTCAAGACAAAAAAAAGAAACAAATATAGCCACATACTTCCCTAGGAGTAGGTATCAGGGATTGATATTCTAAATAGGTATCAATCACCTTAAAAGAGCCTAGATGAGTCAGTAACCCAACCCCCAACAGGAACAGACCCTGTTCCATATTCATGCCCGCTTGCTATGTAACTCTCTTCCCCATTTGGTGTTGGCTTTAACAATTTTACCTGAGCAGTGGTGCTTGTAACCGCACTGGCTGACCACAGTTTTGTCCACCTCATGCCCACCTAAGCGAGTTCCCATGGTTTCCACCTTAGACCCACCCCACAGCATGGTTTTGCACTATAAAAATCCCAGCGGACCACCCACTCAGGACCCCCCTCCAGTCCCTCTCTTGGGCAGGAGCTTTCTTTCTCTCTATAAATATGTTGTGCTCATTACCTCTGTTTGTTCCTAAAATTCATTCTTCAGTTTTAGAGAACACAAACTCGTCCCAGGTACTTCTCAGGTTGGGAGATCAGTTTTCCCTGTATGACTTGGAGGTTCCCTATTAGAGGTCATCCACCCAGATCAGTTTTTTCTTCCTGCATCACTAACAATGGTGTTAGCTGTGTATTGTTTTGGCAAAGCAGTAGGGACTTATATTGTGATTTTTTTTTTTTTTTTGGTGGGACCAGGGTCCAAACTTACAACCTCGAGGGCTGGCGAGATGGCTCAGTGGTCTAAAATGCCTGCTTAGGCAAGCTTAGGCAACCTCAGGGACCACGGTTCGATCCCCGGCCCCACATGCTGCGCCAGCCCCACCCCCAGGGCAGGCTGAGCAGCCATAATATAAATAATAAATAAATAAAATAAAAAAAAAAACTTACGACCTTGCACTTGCCAAGCTATCTCCCCAGCCCCTTATTTTTATTCTTTAAGTTTATTTTATTTTCTTCAACCACATTACATATTTGTTTGTGTTATGGCCGGCTCAGCCTTCCCTGGGGGTGGGTGGTGGGTGGTGCCGCAGGTGGGGCCTGGGATCGAGCCGTGGTCCCTGCGCGTTGGCCTAAACATCGCGACGAACCCGCTTTAGACCGCTAAGCCATCTCACCAGCCCCCCAGCCCTTTATATTGTGATTTGGAATGGACAATAGATGACTTCTGTCTGAAAGATAAGAACAATGTTTCACAGTACAGGTCAGGCTACACATAAACTACTACTACTGTATCACTACTAAGCCAATTTTCATTACGAATTATAGCAGGAGCTCAGCTTCGAACAGTTCAGAATAAGGAAAAGAATAATTAATGCCAAAATCAAGGAGCTAATAAGAAAAATGGTACCTCACAAATGTGGTCAGAGAAAAGAGCCAGACAAGGAGGAACGATGGGAGAAAAAGAAACTGGCGAGGGAGGTAAAATAGCCTTCCCAGAACGAACTGTGAAAGTGAAAGTGAAGGGGAGAGCTAAACTAAGCAAGAAAGAGAGCTTCCTTGGCCAGAAAAGAAGGAAACAAAGGCCAATTAAAACCGGAAAAAAATAACTGAAGCCAAAATTAGAACTCAGAAAAAAAGATTAAGGACATAATGTTTCCATTGTTACTGAACATTATTCCATAATGTTTCCTGTTATTACTTACAATAACAGGAAAGGCAAGCAGATAGCCAGTGTTTACTCAAAAGATTTCCCTTAGAAACAAAGCATAATTATGAAAGCAAGGCCTTTTTACAAAGAAAAAAGCATCGCAAACTAGGCTTACTCAGTACTCAAGTCCTGGCAGAGGTCACAGTGCAGAATGGACGGCTCTCTCCTCCCCTCCTTTTCATGCTAGGGAGAGTCAGGAGCCTGTGCGTCTTCATCTCTGCTCCTGTTAGTAACCAGCATATAGACTGGAAAGTGGCAAGAAAGAAAAACAAAACAAAACAAAACCCCCAAAACTATGATCTTCCTTTGCTTCTAAGAAGCTTGAGGTAATAGATGCATCTTTGGTGAAAGTCAGGGAGCGGAGACTAAAGCCGGGCATTACAGATCGGCTGAATACCGTCTAGGAGTTAGCTGACTGACTGAAGGGATTCTCTTCTTTTCTACGTTTGTGCTTCCTTCTTCTCTCATGATCTTAGACCATGACCTTCTATAAATTCGCATTTGTGTGTGGTTGAGGGGTAGAAGTATTTGGACTCTCGGATAAAGATCTGTCATGGGATGACGAAGTTCATCTTTCATAGTTTCATGTTCCTTAGAGACTAATGGGACCAGATCTCTTGTTGGTGATGTATAACACTGTAAACTGAGGACAACGCGGCTCAGCTGGTAGGTGCAGAGCTGAGCCTTGCACAAGCAGATTTCTTAGGTGCCTTGTAGTGGATTTTTATTTTTTTAATCATTGGGTAAGGTTGGAAGGCAGGGCTTGTATTGTTCTTACCAGGAACTGCTATCTCTGTAACTGACATGTGGCCTCCAGTGTATATTTTTCTTTCTAAATCGCTTACATTTGTACTTCTATATTTTATCTTATAACAGTTTTTTCCTCTGCAGGGTGTACTGGGAATCAAAACAAGCACCCTGTATGCATTAGACAAGCAATCTATCAGAAACAGCCTCACTTCCTAACAACTTACTCTTTAAGGCACTACAGAAGATCTCAACCTGTATTTAAAACATTAAATACTTCGCACCAACAATTATACCTACCATAATCTATACAGTTAATTTTTGGTGAAGTAATTTTACCATCCAAACAACCCTCTTTGCTTGAGTTAGGCTTCTCATTATCAAAGAAGGGAAGTGTGACTTTTTTACCTAGAGGTCCTTTGGTCTTCAGTGGCCAAAACAGTCTTCTCCTCACTTCGCTCTTGCCTTCCCATTCACTCTTCAACCACTTTAATCTCTTAATGAGTAAGCATTCTTGCATTTACCTGCATCCTTGTGCTGCATCCGCATCACCTATAAGACCCATTGCAAATCTCATCAATCTTTTTCCACAATCCGCCAACCAACTCCCAACTGCAAGGTTCTCCTTTGAATTCCTATAACACATAAGGTCATTAACACTTAGCACATGCCGCTTTTCACATATTGTTGTACTGTTTCGTTCCTTTTTATTTTTCATGGTACCAGGGAATGAACTCAGGATCTTGTGTTTGCAAGGCAGGTACTTATGTTTCTTTCTTTAATTATGCTTTTTGAGGCAACACAAATCTTTCTTTCTTTCTTT
>PVKN010042024.1:0-10452 GCA_004027915.1 Capromys pilorides
GAACCGCAGTCCCTGCAGTTGCCTGAGCTTTCCTAAGCAGGCGCTTTAGACCACTGAACCATCTCACAGGCCCCTAGAGGGTACTGTTGTACCCCTAAAAATTATGCCCTGGCTGTTTCAGTGTGACCTTGGTTGGGACTAGGATCTTTAGAAAGGTAGAAAAATCAAGTCATTAAGTCATTAAGACTGTTGTTCATTTATGCAGTAGGGAACTTTGTAGACCGAGACTGTCACACAAGGGCAGAGAGGACTGGACCACCTCCTGGACTGCTGGAGGTGGCCAGCACCCACTACAGGCAGGAGAGGAAAGAACAGATTATTCTGGAGGAACCCACCCTGCCTACCTCTGCATCGCAGACTCCTGGCTCTCAGAAGTGCAAGACTCAATCAGCATTTGCCTTCCGGAGCCACAGCTCAAGGAAGCTAACACAGGGACCATGACAGTGGCCTCAGTCTTCCTGCTGTGGAGCAATACACCTCTGTCCCTTTCTATAGGCCATGTCCTCAGAAGTGCCAGTGCCCTGCAGCAAACAGCTCATCAAATGAGTCACCATGCTGGTCACACTAGGGTTCCGTTATAGGTCCTCTGCCTCCAAAGGAGCTTCGGGAATGTCACTGTTCTTATCACATTACATTTCCAGCACTGTTGTGTGGCTCTGGGGACAGATTAACACTTTGTACAGACAAGAGAAACTCAGGCACACGTCCAGAGGGCTGTGCTCTGGCCAGCTGTCATGACAGAAGAGAAAGCCCCCAAAGTTGCATGCTCGCTCCCAATGCAGTCCTAACCCCAGAATTATTTAGAATTTCTTTAAAATTTGAAATTTTAATTAATTTACTCTATTAATATTCAAGCCTCTGTATTTATCTTTCCAGGTGGTAATGGTCTTATGCTAAGAAGCTGGCAAATACAGCTATGTTCTAATGTTAAGTAGCAGAATAGTATCTCTGCAAATGGTGGCAGATCAGTCATTGAAATCACTCTATTAATGATTGTCATTTAGGTGTCTAGACAAAATCAGTGATAGCCACCCTCCCCCCACACACCTCTGAAGACCGTGAGGTGCTCTAGTTTTGTGTGATACTGTTTCCAGTAACTCTAGCATCTTTGAGGGAGGGAAAGAAGTAGAGATTAATAAGCCACATGAAAACATTAATTTCCATATATTAGAGATGATGAAATATGTTAATGCCTTAAATGAAGCTGGTGTACAAGAACTATGGAAGACAGTTTTAAGGGCAGAGTTTCCATGTTTTTTTTTTTTTGTGTGTGTTTTAGGGAAGGGTCTACAGGGTGTTCACGGTCTCACTACTAGATGGGACTCGTAGTGATCCACCTGTTTACAGCCTCCCAAGAGCTGGGATTACAGGTGTGTGCCACCAAGCCTAGTCTCCATGTTGGGTTTTGGGTAGCTGATTAGAATCTGGATGCTTACAGTCCTCATAGGTTGAAGTTCTAACTCTTGAAGTCATGGGATGAGGAGGTGGGCACTTTGGGAGGTGAATCAATCAGTTTTCCATCACTAACACCATGAAAACACTAGGAGGTCATTGACTTAGAGATCAGAATTATTTTGGTTCATGATTCTAGAAGTTCCATCTAAGATCAAGTGGTCTCAACTGCTTTGGGCAAGGATAGCACATCAAGGTGGGGTACTGCTAACCTCATGAGCCTTGTGCAGAAGAGGGGAAGAGTAAGAGGCCCAGGTCCCACAATCCCTTTGAAGGCATGTGTCCAGTGACCTAAGGAATCCCACCAAGCACCTCCTAAATGGCCCACCATCTCCCCATAGCTCTGCTGTGGGGACTAAGTCTTGGGTCCAAGGTGATCTACTCATATTCTAACTATGCTTATGTATGAGCAGGAGGCGTCCAGGTCAGGGGAGTAGAGCCCCACGATGGGATTATTACCCTCTTAGAAGAGGCCTGAGAGAGCCTCCTAGCTCTGATAGGGTAGAAAAACAGGACCCTCTTCACCACCATAACAGATGTCACAGAGGCCAATCCTATAACAACAGAAAAACAGAAGAGATTTATTTAA
Source organism: Capromys pilorides (assembly GCA_004027915.1). Lineage (NCBI taxonomy): Eukaryota > Metazoa > Chordata > Mammalia > Rodentia > Capromyidae > Capromys > Capromys pilorides. The sequence continues at coordinate 2,042 of PVKN010042024.1, forward strand.
TCAAGGGTGCATGTAACATGGAAGCCTTCAGACACAAAGATCCTCAAACTGAGGGAAAATTATCTGTGTTTATGCTTAGGTTTGATGAAGAATGGACAGCTATGTAGCAATGGGATTGAGTATCAAAGATTTGATTCAATGGTAACAGACTTGGGTGGGGCAGCAAGACCTGTGTGCTCAGATTATTCCTGGCCTCTGGGGTGGGTATCTTGCCTTGCAGGCCCCATCAGAAATGAGTCTTACGACTGTCAGACAAGGTGAGTCAGAGAATCTTGGTTTGGCAGCTCTTCCTCAGGAGGGCAGGGGAAGTTATAATAATGTGTCTAGTTTCTAGGGCCTCCCTCTGGAGAAAGTGTTTTGTTTTTTCTCTTGGTACAGGGAATCAAACCCAGGCTTTAGGCATGCTACACAAGCACTGTGCCACTGAGCTACATCCTCAACCCTTTTTACTTTTCACTTGGGAGTCAGGGACTTGTTAGGTTTCCGTGGTCGGACTTGTGATCTCCTGCCTCAGCCTCCTGAGTCACTAGGATGACAGACATGCAATACCTTGTGCATCTAGGAATTCTGGTCTTCACGGGTTGCTTTGGTAGAAGACAGGCAGGAAATGGGAAGGCAGGTGAAGCCTGAAGACACAGTTTCCATCTAAAGCCAATGTGCTCGGTTCAAGGTTTTCAGTAGACCAAAGTGTCAATTAAGGTATTGTTTTCTGAGTTCCAGGATCTTCCCTCTGCCGCATGAAGATACTCCAAGTATTCCAGAATTGTGAGAAACAAGTTTCTTCACTGGTAAGCCACCCAGTGTATAGCAGCTGTAACGGACTGAGACACCTCTAGTCTCACAACCCTTGAGGGGAGGAATCCCAAGCTGCTCCTTAGAGCTGTGTGACCTCAAGTCGGGGACCCAGTTTCTCCGAGGCCTCAGTTCCTCCTCTTCCCAGCCCTCTAAAGAGCTAGGAGTCTACAGTGAGATGTGTTCAAGTGCTTTGCCAACTGTAAAGTGCTCCACAAATATTACAAAGCACAGGCCCAGGGCACCGAACAGATTGAGCAGTGGGAATCTTCTGAGATAAATAACCCTGGAGGCACAGATAACTTGTCTGTTGCATGTTTCCTCCCTTAGTTTCCTAAAATACTTCAAGAAGGGAAATCTATAGACCTCGGGATGAGGCTTGGCGCCAACCTCTGCCTCCATGGCAGGCAAGAGAGCCTTTGGATCCTTTGTTCCTGAACTGCCTGCCTTTACTCATGGGGACCAGGGCCTGTTAGGGCGGTTAATGAGGCCCTCCCTGTCCATAAAATAGTGACCATTTGGAGGCCAAGGGGAGCCAAGCTCAGCAGGGGCACCAGCACACAAATAAGCTGGGCCTTCAACCTCAGACAAAACTGCTTTGGACAGAACAGTCCTAAGCCCAGCTGAGCTCCTCCCATCCCTCAGCTCTATGCCTGGATAGAGAGACCCAGATGCAGCCTCTGCAAGGGTCGCTTTGCTCTTGAACATGTGAATACAGAGTTTGGCCTCATCTTTTCTGACAGCCCAGGGAGGCTGTGCTCAACTGTGGTCCCAAGGCTTGGGAAGGACCCCTACCCATGGGGCAGGCCCCGACTTGGCCTCCACACCTGTCATGGAGACTAACCTCTCAGCCCTTACCCCCTCTGTCAGCCCCAGATCAGCTTCTTGGTGATTTCCTTTGGTGCCAATGGCTTTCCCACTGCTGGCCAAGGCTGTCTACGGAAACTCTGACCTTGAGAAGCAGATAGAATCAAATCACAAGGTCTACCTGTTAGACCTGACCTCATCCTCTCGCGAGAACTGAGAGACCTGGCCCCTTGCTGTGTGGGAAGATGTGTGTGTTCTTCTTTTTTGCTGGTTTTTTTTTTTAATCCTTGAAATTGTGTTTTTCAGGCTGTGTGCTCACTGTGGGCTAAATCTGGTGTGGTACTGTTTCTAGCTCAGTCCTCTGGATTTGGGCTGGGAATGTGGGGTAGAAATGGAACAGCTCTCTGGGGTTTCAGCCCTCCCTCGGACCTCCTTAGGTGTGGAGGGAAAGCAAATGCCCAGCAGCAGCAGCAGCAGAGAAAAGGAAATTAGCCCCCGCAGATGCTGTGTGCTGTCTTACTTTTTTTTTTTTTTTTAAAAGTCTGAATTTAACATTGTTTTATGTAGCCGAATTCAAAACCCTTTCCTTTTTTTTAGTCTGTTGGCTATTTCTGCATTGCTCTATGTGGTTTTCAAGAGTGTATCCCACACTCTGGAGGCAGAGACCTGCGGTAGTGAGTGAAAATTCTCCACTGCCACGGTGAACCTGCGCAAACATTCCCCAATTAAAAGCAAACTGTGAGTGTGGCTACATGACATTTCTGAGGTTTAATGAGGTGGGAAAGAGAGAAATTGGGACAGCCTAGCTCCAAGCCAGCTCTTAAAATCCTCTCCCCCTGCCCCAGCCTCTGCTAATTTGGGTCTTGACATGAAAAGTGAAGGAGGTGTGGGGGAGGCAGCAAGGAAGACTCCCAGGATCTGGGGTCACAGCTGCAGTGTGCTGGAAGTCACTGCAGCTCCTAGACATGGGGTCATGGTGACCTGGGAGAGCAGAAGCGACCAGAGGGAGCAGGTGGCAGGCCCAAGCTCCAGCTGTTCCCCAGCCACATGCCCAACTCCTGCTTGCCTGTCCCAGCCCAGGGATGGATGGGCAGGTGTGAAGAGCTCTGCAGCAAGGCCGGCCAGGGCTCAAGGTCTGGTTCCTTCCCCGCCCTGCCCCCCACGCCTCACCCCCTGCCCCCCCCACGACTGCCTGTGTGACCATAGCTCTTCTCTGCCTATTTCCTCACATGCAACATGGTGACACCCGTGCCTTCCTGGTAGGGTTGGTGAGAGGATCAGAAAGGGCTGCGAACATCGTTAGTGTTCCTTAGGTTTCAGTTGCTGTTATTATTAAACCAGAAAGCTGGAGCTCCTTGACTCATTCCTATCAGCCCCCCTTGTTAATGAATCACAGAGTCCTAGAACTTCCTGCTTGTCCGTTTCTCTCCAGCCTCACCCACCTCTCAGCATCCCTCATCCTCTAGCCTGCCACCTCTGTCTTGTCTCTTACCTTGGGCAGCTGTGACCCTGGTTGGAGTTCAGGGACTGGGCAGGAACACAACAGGAAGGGAGCTGAAAGTGCTAGGCCAGGGTGTGGGCTGGAGGTGGGGAAGAGAAGGACCCCCAGCTAGTTCTGAGGCTGAACTGCCTTGATCAGAACATCAAGCCAGGAGGAAGATGAACCCTCCATGTGCTGTGGGATTAAAATAGAAAACATGTGCCAAAGTGCTCTGGTGCACGAATTGCTGTATGTAGGCAAGTTATTATTTCTTGACATTCAGATAATAACACAATAATCTTGTAATCTTGGCAACAGCACATGCTTTAGGGTTTGACAGCTATTAGGCACGTCATATGAGGAGAGAAATAGAATCATTCGTCTGCCCAAAGCAGGAGCCATGGGAGGGTGTTTCTTGTAGCCCTGGCATGCACTGATTCAACCCCCATTACCCCAGGTAGGGGCCCTGAGCCTCTCACTCTGCAGGGCTGGGAGGATGGGCTCTGACTTTGAACTGTGGCTTTGCCACTTAGCAGCTGGGTGATGTCAGGCAAGCTGAGTAGATTCTCAGCTCAGTGGTAAGGATGAAATGAGGCTCTTTCGAGACAGTACACAGCCCTGAGAGCACACGCAGGGGTCTCCTAGCTGTTGTGCTTTTGCCCTTCCACTGTAACTCTCAGTGACAGTCACAGGGTCCTCTTGAGCCTGTCATTCTATGCAAAGCCTCCCACATACTCCTTTTCCTGTGGGTAATATGCCTGTCTTGTCACCCCATGCCATCCCACCCTGCACAGCTGTCTCCTCTTCATCCATGTGCACATCAGCCATGACCAGGGCTTTGCTCCGACTGCAAACTCCTTACCTCCTTCAAGTCTTTGCCCCAAATGTCACCACACTGAGGCCAGTTTCCTGGGAAGCCAGTCTCTCTGCCTCACCAGTGCTGAGATTCGCACAGCCTGTCCTGCCCATGAGAAGGCAGGTGGCACAAGGGCAGGGCCTTTTTTGTTCATAGATGTGTCTTGAACAGCTAGAACAGTGTTATACATGGCAGGCATGTAGCACTTTTTTTTTTTTTTTTTTTTTTGTGGTACAATGGATCGAACTCAGGACCTTGCGCTTGCCAGGCAAGCACTTGCTCCACTGAGCTATCTCCCTGGCCCCTGCATGTAGTACATAGTGCTTGCATATTTATTTTTACTAGTTGAGGCAGTCCTTCAGCTGTGAGCGAGTCCTCTTAAACTCTGAAGCTCCCTACAGATACTGTTTCCCCTGTGACAATGTAGTGATCTATGAGTTCTGGCAGGCATGACATGCTGGCCCTTGACCGATCTCAAGGGCTGCCCATCCCCCATCCACAATGTCTTTCCTGCTCATCTCTGTGACTATGTCTCTTATTTCGAAGGTGCTCAATTTTTCCAGGTGGCTTAGCCTTCTAGTTCTGCTCAAGAGAAAGGATTGTCTACTCCAATGAGAAGGCTTTCTGCATCCCTGATATGTCATGCGGATACTCATCCTGCTGGATTCAGAGTCAGAACAATCTTTATGAATGATGACCATTCATTAAGCTTAGAAACACAAGAGGCCTTTTATATATTGTGACCTCTGCACCAATATCCACTGATTTGCTAATTCTGTCGATGGTAGACTTAATCAGTAGTAGTGAATAATATCAAATGCTTATCTTATAGGCAAGCTGAGCTTTCCATCTTGCTAATCATTACTTTTACTACTTTGTGAAGTGCTTTTCAAGTAAATGGTCTACTCAATAGAAAATGTTATGAAACCATCTTATTAGATTTTTCACCGTGTGATTGGTTTGAGAACTTGAAATGGACCCAACAGAATATTAGACCAAAAAGTGTATGCACATAATCTAATAATTTAGCCTTAGCAAGTGGAATCTGTCACATACAATAATTGTCCATTATTTTTGCTGTCTGTGGTCGGAGGTCTAAAATGTCTCTTCTTCCATGCTACAGGGTTCTATGTTGTAAGGAATATGTAGTATAAGGTTTAGGGACGAGTTCTCAACTGTAGCATAATTTAACATGTAGAATGTGACATTTTATAATGGAATTTTACTGTTTGAATAGTTGCAAATGCCTGAAGCCATATTTCTGCAATAATTACCATATCTCTGAGAACTTTCTGCACTATCAGTGAGAAAACAGAATTCGAAATTACCAAACAAAATCATCTTGAAAACTTATTTTTTTTCTGAGCCAATTTACACTTCTCAAAGCCTGCCTACTGGTAAAAGGTAGTGCATACATTCTGGCATAACAATAATGTGCTCAGCCTCCTCAAATTACTTGGGTGTTTGACAAGAAGTAAAAATTTCTCAATTCCACATCTCTAAACTTTTTTATCACCTCTCAGAATCCACTCTATTAAAAAAAAAAGTAAAACCAGGAGACCTGTCCCTACAATGCCATACAGAGTAACCGATTCACAAGCTGCTCTGGGTGCTCCCTTTCCATTTCAAATGAGGATACCAAAGAAGGTGCTCCTTGCACGCTGGAGCAGATGGCTGTGACAAGCGGCTTGTCTGGAAAGAGGATGAGTCATTGAGTTCACCAAAAACCCTCCTAAATGTCTGTTTTTATTAATTTGTGAATGGGATTTGGAAACCTCCTCCCCAACCTTGATCCATTTACTCTGCACTCTTATCCTGGTGGTGGTGAAACTACTGCATGCATATTTTTTTTTAAGACAAAGGATGTTAATGTAAGCATTTTTTCAACACTAAAACCTCAGCATTCAGGTTTCATTGCAGTGTTGGCACTTTGTGATGAATAAGTGGGTTTAGGGTGCATCTTGGACACTTGTCTCTGAAAGGTTCGCTGTCACTGTCCTCTGGAAGCACTGTATACAGGTGGAAGCTGAAGTGCTCAAATTTCTGACTCCACCAGTTCTATGAATCCTGTTTAACCCTCATCCTTCCAACTGTCCACCCTATCTTGTTCTCATGCACAGATGTGAGCTTCACTGCTGGACACACTGTCCTGTCTGCCCAGAGGGTACTCTGTCCCCTAACCCCTCGTCATCCTACCCTCTGTCCCCACTGGGGGTGGCTCTTTTCCAGAACCTGTGCACTATCCTGTGCTCCCCAAGTCCACAGGGCTAAAGGAGCGTTCACCCATTCACCTCCCTGGTGTTGCTGAGCCTAGTTCTGAAGATGAAGCACATCCACCCATCTTCCACTCTATGTGTCCCTGATGCCTGGCGGATCGCCCACTCATAATGAGTGCTTGATAAATGTGTACAGAATGAGCACATGAGTGATTTGACAGTAAACTTAAATATTTTTATAACTGCCACATAACCCCTTCAAGTTCAAACTAAAATACTTGAGTAACATCTAGTGAAGTATTTTTAATCTAATTACAAAGTCAATCAGAATATACCCACTCTTTAATTTAAGCCAAGTTTGTTCTACACATTTAATGGGGTTGGCTAAATACTCAAATAAGTGCTTGTTAATTACACTAATTAATAAAGGGTTTTATTAAAATGTGTGAGCTATGGAAGATCTAGTTAAAACATGGAATGACTAAGTGCATGCCCTAAGCACTTAAGTGATGAGTTTCTGAGAGGGATAGTTTTTGTTGTCCTAGTTAAATTGGGGGCTACTCTGAGCATTCAAAATCCCTGATGCAGCAATACTGGGAGAGGTGGATGGCCACGAAGGAATGCTGCATCTCTGCAGGGTCTGTACTCTCCTTTTAGCAATGTACAGCTAAGAAGTCTGGGAGCTGGCACAAAAAGGAGACACTCTATTCTCCTCCTGTATAAGGACACAGTCTAGATGAGACTGGTGAATCTCGCAGATGTAAGAAGAAAGGCAGAATGTGATCTTTATAGGATATTTTAATTCATAAAGAAGTTTATTTGCTCTATATGCTATCAGTGTGTTTATTTTGATCATCCTAGATTTCATAGTTTGGCTCAAAGTTTACTTCCTTAAACTTTCCCAAAATTGCCTGACCAGGTTAAATGATACCCTCCCCAAACAAATCAGACTTTTACATTTTGGGAAATGATTTGAGTAATCTGTTAAATTTTTCCAAAACTGTAGAGGTCGAGCTCTCCAAGAACAGGCATTGTATCTGGTTTTGCTCCTACATGTTCCTAGGGCTTTGAACAGAGCCACACAAGTAGTACTTTAAAAAAATTTATTTTTAGTACAGGGTTTACAGAGTCTCACTACACAGATCAGACTCCTAGTGATCCTCCTGTTTTCAGCCTCTCAAGTCCTGGGATTACAGGGGTGCGCCACCATGTCCAGTTTCAGCATGCCCCAGGGGGTGGGGCTGGCATGGGATTGAACCCCAGTCCCTGCATCTGCCTAAACAGGCACTTTAATCTGCTGAGCTATCTGGCCAGCCCCTACACAGGTGGTACTTTAAAAGACAGGGAAAGAGCTGGAAAGAGAATGATCACAGAAGCCAGGTGCATTAGTTGGCATTGAAAGGTGACAGAAGCAGAAATTGCCTCATACAAGGAGGAAGTCTAACACAGATGTTCCTTACAATAAAGTGACACCCAATGGCTAGTGATGACAACTAGAAAAGAACTGTCCCTTATGAAGATTTTAATCTGGGATTAGTCTGGCGTTTTGGAGAACTTGAAGCCATGAGCTTGATTTACCTAACCAGTGTAAATAGAAGCAAATAAATGAGGTCCTGTGTTATTTATATCAGTAATTATTCAAGTATCATGACCAAAATATAAAGATAACCATAAGGAAACAGTATTGTGAGCTTAATACAGCAGGAACAACAGACTCACAAGTCCAGGTGTGAAGTTTATCAGAAAGTACAATGTGCTTTGAAATTTGGAAATGTACTGCTTTGCTGCTTCATAATAGGAATCAGAATGTACTTTAAGATAGAGAACAATGAAAATATTTTATGCTAAAACTTATGATAATGTGATGCAGTCACTTTGAAAAGTAGTTTGGTAATTTCTCAAAAAATTAAACATCTTCTGACTCAATAATTCCATTCCTAGGTATATATTTAAATGAACTGGAAGCCCATTCACACAAATATCTATACAGCATTATTCATAACAGCAAAAGTGTAAATAGAACACCCATCAACTAATGCATGAACAAAAGGGAGTGTATCTGTGCAACAGATGTTATTCAGCTATAAAAGATATGCAAAACTGATACATGTTATATCACGGATGAACCTCAAAAACATTAAGCAAAATGAAAGAAGCCAGATACAAAAAGCCACCTGATTCCATTTCTATGAAATATCTGAAGTGGATAAAGGCATGGAGGGAGTAAATTTGTGACTACCAGGGACTTAGAAGAAGAGGA